>UNPR01000113.1:0-151176 GCA_900536425.1 Hymenoscyphus linearis | reverse complement strand
AGGGGGTTAGAGGGGTTAGAGGGGGTAGAGGGGGTAGAGGGGGTAGAGGGGGTAGAGGGGGTTAGAGGGGGTAGAGGGGGTAGAGATAGTGGAAGTGGGATAGTGATAAGTGTATTTCACTCAGCGTTTAGAAATTGAACATTTTTTATATAATGAAATGGATATGAAAATAAAGTGAGAAATAAGAAAGGAGATTGGAGAGGGGAGAGGGGAAGGGAAGAGGATTGTGTAGACAGTGAGTGGTGGATTTGGTCTAGTCTAATTTAGGGGTAGTTTGGGTGTAGTTTAGGTGTAGTTCACGTTTTTTGGTTTAACTGTTTATTTTCTTAGAGCTATTTCCCTCCTTAATCTACTAACACAATTCTCGAAGCAAGAGACAAGACAAACCAACCAACTCCGAAACTCAAACTCCTTACCCCACACGGAATAAGAGGGTATTCGTGTTCGTGTTCGTGTTCAGGTTCCTTGTGGAAGTGTTTTTTATTATCGCTTACAGTGACCTAGTTGCTAGTTGTACTGTAGTAGTTAAGAATATACTGAATAAAGAGATGGAGGTTAAAGTTATTGTTACGCTTATTGTTACGATATGTAATATTTACTTGTTTTTGGTAGTAGCAGTTTTGTTCTTGGTGATAGCAGTTTCAGCTACTGACTGCATTGTAGGGGGGGAAACCACGTGACTGATACACGGGTATGTATATATGGAACCCTGTAGGGTAGGCGGAATCACTTTGAACTTTATATGAATGGAATATAAGGTTATTGTAACTTTCATGTTGAGTTTGATGGTTAAGTAATACTTAGGGATTTTAGTTTTGTATTAGGTTTAGGTATTAGGTATTGTGTATATTTGGTATTGGATGATTGATGGTATGGTATGGTATGGAATAGTATAGGATGGTATGTGATGGGATAGGGAAGATTACGTATACATATAACTTCCACCACTATCCGCAGAAATTCCTTGGGAGTTCACTACGAGAAACCGTTATTGTAGATGACGATTGCTAGTGGAGGAGCATGTTTTATCGACAAGGAAAGTACCTAGGTAAGGAGTTAAATTAATAATAATAAGACTATATAATTTATAGAACCTCTTCCTATTTCCACCTATATTTTATATAGGTAGAAATAGGGAGTTATTTGTCGTCGATTAAGGGCCTGTTGTCGAATTCTTGAGTTTGTTTGTTTGTTTGTTTGTTTGTGGAAGGTTTTAGGTAGTGGTTGTAGGGATTGAGGATTGGGGATTGTGTTAGGGGAGGGGGGTTGGAGATATGGGGTTGAGATATGGGCTTGAGATGGGGTTTGGATTTTTTAGCTAGGAGGAGGATTGAGAGATAGGAGAGCTTTGTTCTCTTATGCTGGTTAGAGGTTCCTCCCACTCCTCTCCCCCTTCTTGAACTAACTCAATAGTACACTCCCTCAACAACACCGCAATCAAGGTGCAAAATTCGACTTGTGCGAATTTTCTACCTAGACAGCCTCGGAATCCACTAGAGAACGCTATGAATGCGCCTTTGGGTGGGCAGAAAAGATTCGCGTGGGCAGGTGATTCGTTGTTGGTTTCTAGGGGTGCGACATAAGAGGAGGGCATGAGCCAGCGGGATGGTGTGAATTGGTGCGGGTTGGGACTCCAGTATTTGGCGTTTCGTTGGGTACTTACTACGTCGAGACTTACTCGGCTGTCGGCGGGGATTTCGATGGTGATGTGTAGGGGTACGGAGGAATGTAATGGGATTGGAGGGGTGATGGGGACTGGAGGTTGTGTCAGATGTTTACTTGTTATTGGGAGAGTGGTAAGGGCGAAGGACAAATTGGGCGTGGTTTTAGATATTTTGTAGACTGTGTTTCTAAGATCTAAGAGGATGTGGAATTTTGGTGTTGATCATAAAGAACCAGGGAGCTTGAACTTTAAAGAGTATATTTAAAATTGTAAAGTTTAACAGGCGTAGAGAGATGGGTATTTGTATAAGAACCTTAGTATAGCTCTAGACTTCAGATTATAGTAGAGAAGTCGGAATTGATTTAGAATATAACTTTTATACTTACTTACCTTATATAAGATCTTTAATATAGAAGTAGAAACAATTGAAAATCTCTTGTCGTAGGTTTTATAACTAGAAGTCGTTTCCTCACTTATTTATTCCTGTTATCTAGAAGGATTGTTAATGTGGAGGGGTGGTGTTGCTGTCGATTATCTTCCTACTGTCGACCTTTATTAACCCATTTTCGCCACACAAGACAGCTTGAGGGTAATCCAGGTTCATCATCTTTATCGTAGGCGGGTGCGTTTATGGGATTGACGACGAATTAGATGTACATTTTGTCCTGAGGCGTTATGAGATGTGGAAATGCCTGTCATATATGCCTCTCAGTTTGTCGTATGGAATTTGCAGATTTGACTTGTGGGGCTTGTATGATGTACGTATAAATGATTTTGAGAGTTGGAGAGGGAAGCCGAAGCTGAAGCGGTTTTTTGTTGAGATGACTATAGCTATGGGTGGATGTTGAGGGAAGGAGGTATAAAGGTATTGATTGTTGGTTGGTAGATGATATATATTGCCCCAACTCACCTGGATTTGTTGTCTGGTAAGAAGGGTAAGAATACTATTCCGCACGTTACCGCATCTAGAAGTGGATTCTGTAAGCTTTAAACTTCTTTAAGATATGACCAAACATGAACAAAGCAAGTAACCAACCAGAAACTCCTAAACTCCACCGAAAATCACAAACCACAAGAGAGTTTCGAGATTCTTTTAACTAGTAGAATTGTGCCCCTTTTTAGGGCTATAAATATAGACGTGAAGATAAAGTAGAGGATTATGCTTTCGGATATAATAAAGAGATCTTTAGGTAAGTGGGTAAATACCGTTGGGGAAAAGAATACTTAATTCTACAGGTAATCTTACGCGTAGGTAATTGATAATGCTGATGATAAGTATATAAACTCATCTCTGCATGGTGTTTGGTAGGTGGGGATTCCAGAATTGAACTTAGTATGGGTCTTTCAGGGCCGATTGCTTGTATGGGTAAAGAAGGGTTGTAGATGAGATGGAGGTTCCGCTGTCGATTATTTTGCTGTTGTCGATTGTCGTTGATTCATTTTCGCTATAGAAGACATCTTGGTCGTGGTTTTTTGCCCTGCAAAGACTTGACCCAGTTCCCTCCTTTCGTTAAGATAGGACACAAATCTGAAAACAATAGGAGTTTAAATATTACAAAGAAAGATTCAACGCGAGTTTCAAGAGTTGATGGAGTTACTTCCAAGCTCTAAGCAAAAAATAAGAGGTGAGGGGCTGCAGAAAAAGGCGTTATGAGCCACACAAGTCAGCCATCTTCGCTTATAGTACACGCACTTTTAGTCAGCTTTTATCCCTCATTTACGTCATAAGGAAATTATCATAGTATGAATCCTTTTGCCTGACATGTACTCGTCACGAAATCAATATCGGTTGACAAGGACTCGCAGCAAAAACAATGAATACCGAAGAAATCATTTCACGATGCAGCGATGCGTCTGGGGATTTTAGTTCACCACTGAATTCCATCCGCCGTTCGCGACTTGATAACGACTCTAGTGAACCAGCTGCTGATATTCGTCCCAGCCTCGAAAGCTATTTCTCATTCAACGAAGAATGCACGACATTGGAAAAACTCTTCAGCGTAATAAAATCCTGTCAGTTACCTGGACCAGCAAACATTGAAGGTTCCCGAAAATACATCGGCACCGGCAGCCAATTTATGGTCTATAGCGACACATTGTACTGGACGAATGCCAGTGGAATCAATCATAGACTAGTGGCAGTAAAGTTCCCAAAGGTTGACCTGCAGCCGAATGTCAGGATCAATCATGCTCGGCCAGAGGATCGACGACATTTACAACACGTTATTCTCGAAATTCTAGCACTCAGAGATCCAGCCCTTCGGGCACACCCGAATATCGCAAACTTGAATGGATACGCTGTCGACTGTCGGCGATATCATCAACCCTTAGGCCTTGTGATGGACTTGGCTGACCATACTCTTGCGGATTACTTGGAAAAACATGCTGGGGAACTTGATATGACCACAAAATACTGGATGTGTCATGATGTTGCTTCGGGACTGGATATGTTGCATGAGAAGGGTCTAGTTCATGGCGATTTGAAGCCAGGAAATATTCTCTTGTATCAAGAGAGAGGTCGGTTTGTAGCAAAGATATCCGATTTTGGGGCATCTGTGGAAGCGACTGCAAATACTGAGGATAAGGAGGCAAGGAGACAACTTTTAGGCACACTGGGATGGCAAGCCCCTGAGGTAGAAGCCGATGAGTGGCTGAAGGCTGACGAACTATATCTTGCAGACAATTACTCTTTTGGATTGCTTGCTTGGAGTATTATGTTGCATGCCGGGAAACGACCGCCACGCTCGTCTCAGGAAAGCGTTCAGGCCACTGCCGCGAGAGAAATTACAGAATGTGCTCATGAGACGGAAGTGGATATGGAATCGCTTGCTCGAGCTGTTTCTAGCCTCTTACAAACTTCGAGTAACCGACCATTACGTGTCAAGGAGCTGTTTGATGGACTGGTAAAGGAGGAGGCACAATAGTAATTCAATCATTGGTTTCTTAGGGTCTAAATACTGATTGTTCTCGTAGTTTATCCCCCGTCGAAGTACCCACTAGCGGAAACGAGAACAAATTACGTTCCTCTCAAACCACAATGAGGAACTTCCCATGGGAGAACCCCTTATTCGGTGGGATATTTGCTGCAGAGCTTTACTCCCGCTTTCAACAGAATCCGAAGGGCATTACCGATGACCTTCTTTTTTCCATGTTCCTACAATATACAGACCCGTCGCGACTTTCCACAGCAATCGATTACAAGAAGGCTATTCTTGATGTTTTAGTTGCCTCTGCTCGGCAAGGATATGTACCCGCTCAAGCGATCGTTCCAACTATCTTGGAATTTCTCGATGTGGAGACTATTCCAGATGTCAATCGCTACATACCGGAGTGGCTAGAAAAGGGTGTGTCCAGTGGCTCGATAATTGCAGGGAAGAGACTTCAAGAGTCTGATCCACAAGCTTTTATTCGTGGTAGAAAGAAGTTTCGAGAATTGGGTGGTTACAACCAGATACATTGTGCGATTGACAGATCTGCAGGCCCTCTCCTGGGAGCGCCGCAGAATAAAGACTACTCGAAACTTCACTGGCTAGCCACATTCGGGACGATACAGGACCTTAAAGACTACCTGAGTTCCGAGAAAGACTACGACATCAATTTGATGACAGCAAATGAAGAGACGCCATTATATCTGGCCTGTGCCAGGGGATCTTGGCATATTACGAAAACGCTACTCGACCATGGAGCAAACCCTTCGATAAAGTGCACAACTTCAAATATCAGCTGTATGCACTGGTTGTTTGCCTTTGACACCGAGTTTCAGGCTTTAGTAGCCACTGAATTCATCCGTTCTGGTGCGGAAATAGATGCACTGGTTTCTTCGGACGTTCCATTTTTGCATTATCCCTTTGTTCTTCCCAGAGGAACCCCATTACATTGGGCAGTCGCCACTTCGAGCTATGAGTCAATATCTGTGCTTATTAGCAAAGGTGCCAATGTCCTTTTCCGCAATGAGGTAGATCCATACGTCTTTGATCGCCGTGTTCGAGAGCTACACATATTAGATACTTCGGATTTGCCGCTCTATTCTGTTTCTGAAATCCCCAATCGAGGGTTGTCACCTCTTGACCTTGCGGCGATGCAACACGACCCCTTCATATTTCATAATTTATTGAGGTTGGGGAAAAAGATTGATATCAACTCCTCAGACGAGGAAGGGTTTAGTGTACTGCATCGATTAAGCTGCAATCCGCAATGCCGTACTAGAACAGGTACAATTTTCAGTACGCTCCCTTTCAGAGGCAGTGTCGATGAATCACATAAAAGCTTAAAGCAGACAATCTCGGCAATAAAAGATTTGGGTGGCAATTTGGAGCAGTTGACCACACCTTCCCAACACAAGGCCCAAGCCAGTCGGGGTAACTATGAAAAAAGGAACTTGCCAAGCTATACACCTCTTATGTTGGCTGTCTTCAGTCTCTCGCCGAAGGTTGTGGGGGCAATGCTGGACTCTGGTGCGAGTGTGGATATGGTAAACAATCTTAGCGAAACTGCAATCCACTGTCTTCCCGATTGCCATGACGATGAGAAGCCCATCTCTGGCGAGTGTGTGCGTCTTCTGATCTCTAAAAAGTCGAATGTTAACCACAAAAATGCCAGAGGGACAGGTCCAATTCTAAGAGCATCTTGGCATGGGTTACTGGAAGCCGTGGAAGTCATGTTATCCGAAGGTGCAGATATTGATGAACGGGAACGCAATCCCAAGTCACGCACTGTCGGAATGAATATGTTCGGATACATTGCTCAAAGGTGCAGGCCAGGTTCAGATGACGACGACCAAGTGGTTGCCAGGCTGCTGGAGACGCATGTATTCTCTTGCCATGACTTAGAGAAACGTCGTCGCGTAATTGAAGTTGGGGATTGTAATGGAAGTACCCTACTACATGAATTTGCAAGAATTTCTATGCCACGCTGCGTGCAATCTTTGTTGGCGAATCATGCTCCGGTAAACGCACGCAAGAAAATGTCGTTGACATTATTGAATGTAAAGTCCTCGTGGCATGAGACTCCTCTGGATGTGGCCGTGGAAGTTCGCGCTTCCAGATTTTCAAAAATGACTCGATTCCGAAATCGATCCCTCGATGAATACACAAAAATTGAAAAGCAGGCTAGCGATATCATAGACATGATTGTGGCAGCAGGCGGGGTATCAACCCGTGACGAAGTGGTCTAAATCAGGTGTGGCTCGACGGAGGGTGTTTGAATTACATGGGAGTTCAGCATATTTTATCCGAGAAGGTTGTTATAGGATGAGAGCTTTTAGCACTTGAGGAGAACCTAAAAGATAATTCTAAATATACACTATCCACCGTCGCACGGTGACCCATGCACCTTTCAACCTCAACCGACGGTCATAGCTTAGCGACCCCTTTGTTTACCTAGGAGTTTAGCTGACACTTACTGGAGGCCAGGTCAGCACCAGTACTCATGAATACTACCAAAACGGCGCAATAACTATCAATTCTATTAGTCATATTCGTTGCATAATTGTGTTGTCTCACCTAGCCCCAGCGATAAAAATATCCACAGTACGAGCTTTAGTGAATATTGAAACCGTGGAAAGAAAGACTCCTGATGCAACAAAGATGATAGCGAGTCGTCCGCTTGTGCTAGATGAATATACCAGTAGAATAACAGGCACTAGTAAGACGAGAGTAGCTAGCCATGTCGTAATTGCGCGGCTAAAGCACTGAAGCCATGGCCCTAGAATAAGGATATTTCCATCTTCGGAGGGTCGTGTGAGCGTTTTTTTCAATTTTGCAGGAAGGTACTAAGGTAGTATCTTCCTGTTAGTATTCTCAGATTATCTCTTCACTTCTCTTTCAAAATGGTTGTGGTTGTTACATACCCGACGAATGAAAGTATCAAGACAGAAGAAAGAATCTTCAACCACAGATTCGACGTGGGTGACCACATTATCCACAGATCCAGTCAAATTAAGCAAATCATCGTGATATTCAAGATACCGCCTCTCTTGACGAGATATACAAGAGGTGTTATTAATCCAATTCTTCAAACTATCCACATCTCTTTCGGTTGGCTCCGGTAGTGACAAGGCACGATGGTTCTGCTTCAGCATTTTATCTTTGTTCGACAAGCAGAATTAGTTCGTATTAACATAGATTGATGGGCTTCCACAAACCATATTCAGATAACGCCACCTTTACATTTTCCAGAACCTGTTTGCGGGCCGGGTTTGTATCTCTTCGCTCACAGCCGAGAAACAACTCACACTCTTCGAGCATGTCAATTTTATCAAGCTCATCTTCAAGTATAGATATCTCGTCCTGCTTTAGAAGAAGTAATCTGAGTCGGATACGAGTGAATCGCCTGAAATTTTGGAAGGCTGGGTGAGTGCTCAGGAGCGCGGTGTATCGCGGATATCCTGGACGAAAGTCTTCGACTATCGTTACTCGTTAGCGACACTAGAGGCTAAAAGAGAGAAAGACGTTTACGATGGGATATATCTCTTTGCATAGGATTGGGGCCTGACATGGTTAATTCTTTTGATACTTGGACTTCAGTTGGTCTTTTTGTCTTTGCAATTGATATATATATACTTTGGCCTCAAAGGTTGCTCGTATACAACAATGCTTAATATGTCATGCAGTATTAAATGATCATCGGGCGCATAGTAAGCCCCGCTTATGTTGCCACTGGGTGCCTACCATCTTCTTCGAGACAATTGCAACGAGGCAAGCCAATGAGATCGTTACACGTTTCTGCTGTTCCGCATATCGTTCTTCGGAGTCATTCTCTGATCCATTTAAATCAAACCTTCTTCATCTTCTATCTTCAACTTGAACACTTCGATCGTAAACCATGGATACCTCCGAAGATTCCACCAAAAAGCCAGAAGAACAAGTCGGTCATCATATCTGATGCTGATATCTTCCCCATACTAATCCTCACCCAGCCTCTCGATAAAGATGAAGCCCCCCCATCAGATAGGTTCCGTCCCCGTATCAAAGTAGGCCAGGTAAGGTTTTCCAATTCGTTCTTTAGCCCCACATTCTGCTTGTTGTGCCATATTCTAACGTGGAGAATTGAATGTAGGGTAATAAATTCCAAGTCAATGATTCGGTGTATTTCTCGGATAATGGGCGCCGCTTGCAAGGGCCTTATCTCATCGCAAGAGTCCTGGGGGCCAAACAATACACACTGAGCGAGGAGAATGGTACTTCGGTTGAAGGTGGAAAGGTTTTTGAGGAGTCAAGTCTGGAATTTGCAGAATGAAAAGAAGCCTATGATAATATGGTACATATGAATTCACTCGAGTTACGATGGACATCAGAGGAATGAAGAGACTCTATGAATGATGTAATGCCGGAAGATCTATTTCGTAAACAATATCCCTTCTAGAGTATATGTGTCTAGCTCCGGACGTACACCTAGAATAGAGTTAAGGACTCTACTTTTCTAGCACTTTACGCGTACGTACGTACTGCCAATGCTAATCACAAATACGAGTACGCTAGCTAAGGCTGACAACTAAGAACTAGTATTAAAAATTATATCTAAAATACTAAATCTCCTAAAATTGTAAAAGTAAGGCTATTCCTATATTATACTTGCCTGTAATATAGAATAAAACAATCCTTATAAAGTAGAATAGTATAAACCGAATACTAGCTCTTTGTTTTCCTAGCCTAATTACCTATTATTCTAAGCTAAAATCACTAGTGTTTTTACTATCTATATGTATAATACCCTCGTCTAACGCTTAGTACTATATAGTTTATTACGTTATAAATTATAGCGGTTAGAGAATATCTCTTATCAGAGCGAACGTGACCCACTCGAGCGAACGAGCTTCAGCGAGTGAGCGACGTGTGTCACGTGAGCGTTAACTACTTTAGAGGGTAAGAATGGCGACTATAAATAGATTATACAGGTTGACCACAGGACGTCTCTGAGTGGTCAATCTGAATGGCGGCGGTGTGAGGAACTGGCAGAATTCTTAATTTTGCTATACTCGAGTAAAAGCCAGCCAGCCAGCCAGCCAGACAGCTATACAACCAGCCAGCTATACAGTCAGTCAGGCAGGCAGGCAGTAAGCTAGAAACGACGAGAAGGCTTAATTATTTGAATAATATCCCAAGGCTCTATTCTAAAACGTCTCGATTTTATACGTTTTTAGCACTACTATAGGCGGGTCGAGTATACGTTTATACTACCTAGGTAATGTTTATCCTAAAATCTGTAATATACTAATATGTTCCCTAGTACTATTGTAAAAAACCCTATATGCTTAATAGCGCTTACGTGACACTGTTCGCTCTGAAATTACATAAAAAGGAACGAATTTATGTCAACGTGTCTTGTATCTTCATTATCGCGTTTTTACGTATTATAATATAAGGTTCCTAGACCTATATAAACCTACATTCTAAGCATTTAAGCCTTAAAAAGACCTAGTTATCGTATATACCTACGTGTACGTCCGGAGCTAGGCACATATACTCTAGAAGGGCTAAAGAACATGTTCAAGAAAGCCGCTTTAAATTGTCTTTCTACGGCACTCTTCACAATTGTATCAAGCTGACTGTTTGAAAGATGCGCTGATATATATTATATTTTTAAGATTATATACTGTGGCAATTCTTCATGAATTACCTGCAAGCTCGGAGAACCCCTCTCCCAAGACTACCACATACTCACTACTTATACACTATTTATGGCTTTTACCACCACTAACATCACTAGCTTTCTCTTCTCCAGAACCTGGTTTAGCTTCCCCAATCCTTCCGCTATCCGGTTCATTTCCAAAGAACACAGACTCCCTTCGAACTTTAGATAACTTCAGAGATGCCGTTGAGTACAAGGCCCATATTGATGGCAAGGAAGTTCCAATCAAGGCCACCGCTGGTTCTAACTGTGTTGGAATCCAAAATATCTTACCGTAAACAGCGAATTGGGTAGGTGTATATAGAGAGGCTTGGTAAGAGAACCCTGCTTACTGTTAGAGACGGGGCTAGTAGGAATTTGAAGAGGCACTTACAATTGGGATCTGAGGGTTTCCAGTGTTGAGATGCACCGGTGAAGACTCCTAGTTTGTAGGCTGCTGCTATACAAGAACTATTCCCGGTTAATTTCTAGACTTTGGTGGCGTGTCACCTTGGGGAATGAATGTTGGGGGAGAAAACTAACCAAGCCCCAAGAAAAAATACGAAAATAACACCCAACCTCTTCTTAAGAGACATCTGCAATTTCGAAACCGCATAAACCGGGAAAACCAACAGGATCAGATCAAAAAGTAATCCAATAGTATAAAGCGCCATCGTGGAGAAGATATAAAGCATAGAACAAGATGTATTCCTCTTAATCGGTTCCCAAGCATCTCTCATCGGTCGACAAGCAAAAGCACAAGTTATCTCGAAAACGATGAAATAAGTCCCTTGTAGAGCGAGTAGAATCCAGATAGTTGTAGAATAATAAGGACTTCCCTTGGCAAATACCCGACGGTAGTAGATTAGTATGGAGACTCTGATTGATGTCGACATTACTGGATACATCCATGCTGCGACAAATATCCCTTTGCAGAAGGTGATGAGCTCATTATATGTCACCTCGCTAAGGGGCTTTCCGTAACCTGAGTTTAAGCAGAACCATACTGCCATGGCGGTCCATGCGAGGTAAAAAAGCTTTTTGTATGTTAGGTTTTGTTATCTGGTTAACATGAATGTAGTTTGAGGCTTGCTCTTACCAATGCTGAGAGGATTGCGTAATCATCTAGTCCTATTGTACTCGTACTCCATCTTTGACCCAATCGCGCCACTACAGCAAGACATGTAAGAACACCAAGGACTATAATTGTGATCGAAACCGAGTATTCTTTATGTGTATCATTGAGCTCAGTTGGTGGTGGAATGAGAGTTTCTAAGAGGATAGAAATATTTGACATTGCGATTCTTCAATTCGGACCCGGGAAAAGTCACAACGGCTTTCGGGTCCAAAGTGCTAAATTCCAAATGGATGGTTCCATGAAGATGGCTTGAAATAATTCGACGACGGGAAAGGCTTTTGAGAAAGTCATTGTTCATCGCTTTTCGTATTAACCTGAATATCAGCTGAACAATTGCTGCATGTCGCCCCTGTAGCTACCCCTCTAAGTCCCGGTCTTGATGCCATATTGAGTTTCCTACCCCCGGTAGTCACGGGAGCTACATCTTCTCCCTGCAGATAACCTATAAATAAATACAAGAACCTATTAACCCCGCACACTTCTTAAGGACGTATTACTACAGTACTCGAGTACTTGCATTTATCTCACCATCGTAGCATATGATGGCCTGATTGGTAAAAGCAAAACAGTTCAGGGCCAGTAATTTGTCGCTGCTCGGTTTTAACCTTGTTTAATTCCTTTTCTTCGAAGTCCTGTACTATACTACCTTCCTCATTCGGCTGCATCAAGCAAATTATTGGAAGCGATGTCCTGTATGCGGAAGCCTGCAGGGTATCAATCCGGCAACCCAAGTATCGAAGACGTCCGTTTTTGGCTGAGAGATCTATGTAGATAGCAAGGCCTCTTTGCTGCCTAAACTCATCATGGGTGCTTCTGATACTGGTTATGATCTTCATTCAAAGGATGCTTCCCCGACTCATTTCGCAGTCAGCTCAACCCTACGACCAGGACAGGGAGAAGAATACAAGGTGCGATTTATTGTTTGCTAGATTGTATACAATTACAATTACGAAGGAAAAGACACAATATTGGAATAGAAATCTGCGGCATGGGGTCACTTGAAGGTTGGAGAAATAAGAAAATTAGTAAAAGAGCGTAAGTTAGTTCATGTTTTTCGGCCTCATATACACCTCCCAAGGAGACGGCCTCCAGAATAATCGAACGCAAAACCTTGTAACCAAACCAATCGCCTTAAGACCCTCCTCATAGAAAGCCTTGTGTCCACGAATAGCCTTCAGCAGTAGAGCCTTCTTTTCTTCCTCCTCAATCGCGTATTGAAAGATCTCCTGGAGAACCTCAAGAGGGATCCTTTTAGATGAAACACCCGGCTTCGTATGTTGGGTACTAACGTCTAATACGACGTCTCCAGAATGGGAAACCGATCCATCTCGCACGAGAGAACTGTGAACCGAGGTCTCTTTGGCTAGATTATACTATAAGAGATTATAAGACGCAACACGGATTCCCGTCATTATTATAGTTTCAACCTCGCACTTATTGAGAGAGCCCCCCTCAAGGTTAGAACGGATAATTCGACCCGTGTCAATACGGCAATCTTTGAGCTGGCAATTGCGAATCTATAGTTTCCAGATCTGGGAGTAATCTTTAACAAATGTGGAATTTGAAGAGACCGAATCCTCGACTCTTGAACTTGTGACGTGACAATCTTCAATCTTGAGGCAATTGTCGAATATTGTTTCGACCACTTTAAAATTGATGATCTCGCAGTTGTGGAGCACGGAGTAGCCTATTTCCTCGGCATTTTGAAGTCTGCAGTTATATAGTTCGCAGTCTTTGGTGGAGCAGGTATTGAGCTGGGCGTTTTATATCTTAAAATATTGAATTTTGCAGTTGTATAGTTCGCGGTCGTCGATTCTGCAGCCCCATATATTGCCCAATCGTACAGTTTGTGTCTGAAGATCACTGGCTTAGAATTACGGATGGTGATATTTCGAAGTTCAATGCTCCCAAATACCCAGTTGCAAAGAAGATGAGCTTCCTCTTCAGAGATCATAGGTTTATCAACAGTCTTGGGATTCATCGCTTGTTCGTGAGAGAGGCAGTCTTTGGTACAGCAGTACTTGAAGGTGCTAATGTTTGGCTAGAAGGATTGGGTTTGGAGTCGTTGGACGAGGTGGTTTTTGAGATATCGCGAAGGTCGTGCCTTAATAATTATTGTTTAGTATGGATTGTTAGAGTGCGTTGTTGAAGGTTCGTTGATATGGGGTCTTAAAAGATCAACAGCTCGCCGGTGGGTAACTTTTAAGGGAGGCTTCAGGCATTTTGTGAATACGCATCACAGTGAAGAGTCTTACCTATGAGCTATTGAGTTGTTGCTTCCTTTTGGTTTATTGCCAGTGACTAATCTTCTTGAACAACCTCTTTTATGCTGTTAGAATAGTTGGTGAGTTCTTCATGATATGATTCCTCTAAAATCGTATGCTATCCGTTCGCACTGTCAAAATTGATAGCCCCTCGTTCGAAACTGACGATGAGTCATACGACGAATTAAGACATTATATGTGTAGTAAATAGTGAATTACAAATAGTGAATGGTAAAGTATAATAGTGAATAATAAATAGTAGATTTTATATCGAATAGTGAATAATGAATTTCTACTCACTATATACAGTGAATAGGAAATTGTGATTAATAAATAGTGAATAAGTAAAGTATAATAGTGAATGATAACTAGTGAAGCGGTATATAGAAAACAGTGAATAATAATTAAGAACTAGTAAGAATAAGTGAATATTCCATAGTTTGTCCCATTAGTGAATGATAGCCGTAGAAGCTTGGAGAGTGTGTGGTAGTATAGTTGAGGTAGTGGCAGTCGTAGTTGTGGTGATGTTGATGGCGATGTTGATGATGGTGTCAGTGGTGTTGGTGGTGTTGATGGAGTTGGTATAATCTATGGGGTAGTTGAGTCATTTTCAATTAATTGGGTGATATTTAAATGAAGCACGGTTTGTTTCATACACAAATAAGCATTCTCCAACCACAAGTCGACCAATGATACATCTGTTGGTGGTTGTATTGTACGACCATTCAAGCGGCCTAAAGAGGCGCAGCACCAGTGATCGTTGCGCCAGGAATTAAGGGAGGCGTAGTGAGTCATTCTGAGACAGAAGTATTCGAATCTCACAGGTGGAGGGGTATGGTGTATGGTGCTGGACCTGTTTTATTTTTGCTCTGAGTCTTTCATATTGTTTTGCTATTTGATTTGCGCTCGCTTAGACAAGGAGCAGGGATGTTTTATGTTAACATACTCGAGTAGCGGAGTAGGTATAGAATGTATCTTGTACTTTTGATATTGCATATGTAAAGCCTATGCTGAGATTTCCGCCCTTCCTTTCTATGTTCGCGAAACGCCGGTTTGGATATACCAAACTGATCACTTAAAGATCTCCAATCCTGAAGAAAATCCTTAACCAAACCTAAACCTCTTTTTCTATGCCCCTAATCTATCTTCTCAAAAACACTTCACTCATTGTCTTCTTAAATTCCCTTCTCTCCTTCTTTATCCTCGTCCTTCTCAACCCACCCCTCACCACCAAGCCACTGCCTCTCCGCTCCCTCTACCCACCACCCCTCCCTCCCCAAGCTCTTAAGCGCAACATCAACATCCATATGAATATCCTTGATCAATCCCTCCCTATCAACATAATCTAACTCCGGCCTTATGAAACCCAAAATAGAAATCCTCATCCAAGCACCATAAAAGTCTTTCTCGAACTGATTCATAACGTATACCTCGGCACTTCTCACCGTATTCTTGTAGAAGGGATTGAAACCGATGGACATGACCATGGGGTATATTCTCCACTCTGAATCTGGGTTGTACTCTGGGATATTGAGGTCTAAGAGAGGCGGTGGATGGGAGAAGGTTGGTAGAGAAGGGGGGAGAGATGAGTCGGCGTGGGAGGGGGGGAAGCGGATGGAGGCCCAGCCGAAGTAGACTCCTGGTTTGGAGGTGTGTATCCAGTTGTCTGGGGAGGAGGTTTCGGATGCTACGGGTAGGTTGGCGGTTGGTATTCCTAGCTGGGAATTGTTAGTTCTACTCTTTCTTATCTTCTTGTCTTGTTTCTCTGTGTGTTCTTGGACTTCCGAGAACAAGCTGCGACTTGGATATTCAAGATTGAAGATACGGTAATTTTGGAGACATACATCCTTCGAACCCCTTCCAAATCCTGCTATTACCTCCCCTTCCATGCGCAGTGGATATGGCTTCTCTGGACCTGCTGCATCGCCCACTATTGGGTCGCGGGGTTTGCGCGCGGGGACGCTTTCAGACATGCTTGCTGAGATGTGTATTTTTCTGTTTGGTGGATAAGGGAGTATCGCGATGTGAATTGAGTGGAAAGACGGTGAGTTGTAGAAGATATTTTGTCAGCAATGGCGAGGCTGTGGAATTTTGATAAGGCGGGCGGACACGGCGGGATGGGATATTTTGCTTATGACGGTAGCGGGGTATGGCCCCACCTTTCTGGAGCTCAAGCTCGCCTGGCATGGGAGCAATTCTGCGACAGCCGCTTCTCAAAACTATTGCTTCATGTGTTAACAAGAGTTCATTTATAGAGCTATTAGAGTTCAACCTTGAACCTATTGTTTTTTTTTTTTTTTTTTTTTGTTTTCCCCTCAAATTCGCTGCGTTTGAGCCGGCTCAATTACCTGCGGAGAAAACATCACATCTTGTAGTGTATTAGCTTTTGAGGTCAGTGTCCAATTATTATTTTGGCTTTGCTCTCTTAACCTATCTATTTGAACATCTATGTATCGATGTCTCTAGACTTGTTCGATATACGGTCGAAGAATAGCTGTCGAATATCTTCATAAAGCTCCTTGACCTCGCTACTTCCCCTCCCTCGTCAGTCTGTCTTAGTATATCATTTTAAGCTATCCACCCAGACGTGCTAATCCATTCTTAGTTCTCTTTTCCTGATTATTCAAACCATTCAAAACAACCAAAAAAGATCCCAAACCTTTAGAAAATTACCTATGTATCCCCAAACCGGCCCAACGTTTACCCGCCATACTCTCTCACAAACAGCTACAAAGCCTCTCCAAATCGACCACCAACATTTGATAAGGTACAATCAAGGTTGTACCACATGATGAAAGTACAAATACATTGACGGGATTCACCCAATAACATGGAAGAGTCGGTGCCAGCAACCAGTGTTGCAGTAGTACCTTGTGGTTTGTGTATTTGTCTTAGGTACGGAGTACAAGACCAAGTAAGTGTAAGTCTTACAACGTTTAGTAGAAGTTTGCTTTGAGAAATGGCATGTTTTAACGAGGGTTTTTTTGAGACAGTTTAAAGACAGAGACAGCTGAGAGACACTTCGTTTCTGGGGAACTTGGGTGTCAGTGAATTTGTACGGATTGGAGCACTTGCTCGCGAGGCAAAGGTGTGGCTGGTGAGGAGTGTGCGCCACGATATCAAAGTCCCAAAAGGCGGGGACGGAAGTAAGCCTTAGCCGCCCGTCAAAAGTCCATGACGCAGTCACGCAGCAAGTGTAGTCAATACCGAGAGTTCTCCGGGTTCAGTGAAGAAGACGAACTCGACGAAATTTTCAATTCTGTTGGCCATTTCGATTTGCAATTCAAATTGTCATGATGCAGGTATCGATATGTCTGAAATCTGCATCAAGTACGTAGTACGTGTTCTCCTAAACTCAATTCCATGCTATACGGAGCTATACAAGGGTTCGTCGGTGATAAGTGAAATAAAGTTATGTCACTATCTCATAACGCCGACGGGCGGAAGTCCAAGCAAAGAGAACCTTGTAAGGAAGCCCTCCGCTGCCTCCCAGGCCTCCAATTCAATTCACTTGCCGTGCCCACCGACTCCATTTTTACGCGGCGCATTCACTTGATTGGAATTGTTTCTTTCCTTTTCCCCATTTGATTGAGCAGGGGTGACCTCATCATGGAAACATCAGTATCTGCATCTCTCACTTTGTAAATCCATTTCTTTTGCTTGCTGTACTCGGTACTTTGCTTGTATTCTTTCGCGCATACCACCGGCTGGTCCTCATCGTGATCCCATTCCAGAATTACTAATATTGATACTGGTGAATGTGTCGTTTTGGAATGTGATAGTTCTCTAATTGCGCCAACAAGAAGATACCGAACCTCTGACAGTACTGTACATATATAGTAAGTCTGCGTGAATAATGCCCTTCAATCGTTACGAACTATGTGCTCATACTTCGACCAGATTTTTAGCTGATCGCACAACTTGAAGGATACGCCCCAATACAATGGCAGACTCCAATGAAAGGGTTGAGACACTGACGGAGAGTAATTCGGATCCAAGCCTCAAGACTGGGGCAGGGAAGGAATTCGAGCCATTAAGCCCTGATAAAACTCCGAGACAAGACCCCTTATCGCGACACTCCACAAATCGATCCTTAAGTCGCTCGCGTTCGCAAAATGGATATGGATGTGATGACTTGGAGGGTATGTCGGACGAACATACGGGAGGTAATGGCGAAGAGAGACCTACGGAAAAGGATCCGTACGAAGTACGCTGGGATGGGGAACATGATCCTTTGAATCCGAGGAGTTTTTCCAAGGCGAGGAAGTGGGGGATTGTTTTGATTGTTAGTGCGTCGTCTATGTGTGTGTAAGTGCCCTCTATGCTGTTATGGGAGAAGTGCTGGAAATCCGATCATAGAAAGCTCCTCTCGCAGAAGAAGCCTACTGGAAGTGAGAGGAGCCAAGTGAAAGTATTTGTTCTTCTGCGTCGCAATACTCCGTCGTAGTGCGCGAAGACTCTTCGAATACTTGAAGGTATCGTTCGAGAGATATTGGGAGAATGAGCCAAATGAGCCAATCGAGGTTCGATTCTCCCAAACCTTCTCGAATAATACTGACAATTATCCTGGAATAATCAGTGGAATTATCCATGAGCACCTATACTGAAGAACAGCCAGTTTTGTTATGAGGGAAGGAAAACTAAAATATAGAGATACTAACCTGGCCATCTCCCAGAACCTGCACATCTTCAATATACACATCCACGTACGCTCAAATTCAACAAGAGTTCCATAGTTCGAAACTTCTCGCCACAGGAGGGTTGTCTCTCTTCATCCTCGGGCTTGGAATAGGACCTATGTTCCTTGGACCCTTTTCGTGCGTCTGTCATACCTGGCTACCTCACACCCCATTCTAACATAACATCATTAGCGAGTTCTATGGCCGAAGACCAGTCTACCTTGCAGCGTTTTCCCTGTTTCTGATATGGATCATTCCATCGGCGGTTGCTCAAAACATTCAGACCATGCTCATTGCTCGATTTTTCGATGGATTATCCGGTAGCGCCTTCTTATCCGTTGCTGGTGGAACTGTTGGTGATATGTTCAATCGCGAACAGCTCCAGTTTCCGATGATGGTATACACTGCCTCGCCATTTGTAGGACCTTCGATGTAAGGGTTATTTCATGTTCTATTCTCGCGATGCGAACCTCAATCTTCCGAATGTGTCCTTCTTTTATCCCTACCGAACCTTTTCCTTCCGAAAAGCTTGTTTTATCCTCACCAGAACGTGACACTGTACTCTCCTCCCCCCAGGTGATCTTGCGGTAGTTTGAAATGAACAGTCACTGACGGCGTCGATCAATCTAGTGGCCCCCTCATCGGAGGTTTCATAAACCAATACGCGGATTGGAGATGGACGTTCTATGTACTACTTATGTGGTCAGGTGCGAACCTGGCGATGATCGCGTTCTTCGTTCCCGAGACTTACCATCCGGTACTCTTGCGTAGCAAGGCCCGAAAAACGAGGAAGGAGACGGGAGAGGAACAATGGAAGGCGCCAATGGAGAAGACGAATAAGTCGATTCCGAAAACGGTAGCGTTGAGCCTTTTGAGGCCGTTTCAGTTGTTGATTTTCGAGCCGATGTGTCTGAATTTGTGTCTTTATTCGGCTATTCTTTTGGGTATTTTGTACCTCTTTTTTGGAGTGAGTCTAGCTTTTTTCTTTGTTTCTCCTTTCTTCTACTTTTCTCACGTCTATTTTCCTTTCCTGCCTCATAGCAGACAAGAAAAGGGGCATTTCATAATAATTCAATCATGCCACCCGTCTAAATATCTGCTAATATTTTGCAGGCATTCCCTGTGGTCTTTGTTGGAAATCATGACTTTACTTTATCTCAAGTTGGCATGAGCTTTCTAGGAATATTGGTTGGGATGTTATTCGGCACAGTGACAGATCCGTTCTGGGCCAAGAACTACCTTCGGCTGATCAAGCAAAGGGAAGATGCAACCGGTGAGGTGGGTGGCTCAGAGCCTGAATACAGATTACCCCCCGCCATTGCAGGGGCATTTCTGGTACCAGTCGGTTTGTTCCTCTTCGCTTGGACGACATATAAAAGCGTACATTGGATCGTTCCTATCATAGGATCGGCTATTTTTGGAATGGGGTAAGTTTAACCGCTTTCCTTTCTCAATCTGTGTTATTTCTAGGTGTTCACGGCTACATTCAAGATCAATTGAATCTGGTGAAAGCGAAGTGGTTTGTTGAATATGTACCTGCGTGGAATGCAGCCTCAATCATAATCTCATATACCCTGTCGCATACTCGGTGTTCTTTGGTCAATTGGTCATTGATTTGACTCGAGGACTCGGTATTTGGATTTTGAATGCTACCCCTCCATCCCAAATTTAGCCACCCTTCGATGCAGGCACCCAGAGTTCCAACAGCTAGAATGTTTTGGGACAATCCGCATCCAACTGCACTAGCTTGGACGCAGCCTCCCATATTTATTGATTCCATCAAACTCACATGATACTCTAATTTCATGCACGTGTTGTGGCACAAAATAGACGACTTCGCTAACCAATTTGGAACCGCACAGAACGGTCCTTGTCTTCAGTGGAATTTTTACTTTTTTGGTCGATGCATATCCATTGTATGCAGCATCGTCATTAGCTGCGAACAGTTTTGCTCGAAGCGCCTTCGGAGGTAAGAAACTCTAGCCCGCCGTTGGACGGAGTGATTTCCCGCTAAATTGAGGCTGATGATTGACATAGCTGTGTTCCCACTGTTTGGCGTGCAAATGTACCACAAACTTGGCGATCAATGGGCCACAAGTCTACTTGCCTTCCTAACCGTTGCAATGGTACCATTCCCTATAATATTCTTCAAATATGGAAAACAGATAAGAGGTAAAAGTCGATTTGCTAGTGCATAGTTGGAGGAGATACTCGTAACATGATACTTGCGACTTGCTGGTACATACTTTGGTTATCATTGTTACATATTTTACATACATGAAACGGTGTGCATAGTAGAGGGACGGTTGGGAGAACATAATCTTATTTCTTGAGATACCTTCATCGTTCGTGACTCGTCCACAGTTTGAGGTTGTGCTTCAATCCGAGATAGGAGGTCCTGGTCTTGACCAACTACCAGTCCTCGAATCCTAGACATGCAAGACATATCGCAGTGGCACGACTTCCCAACCTGAAGCTCATCAGTAGTATCATCTGATAGTGAGTGCAGATTGTAGCTCATGCTGGTCTCTGAAACTCTGTCAGCACTTAATATCTTCGGATTTTAATGTCATCTTTGCACTCCGGCTCACACAAAAGAATTGCAGATGTATTTTTGCACCTCTTGTCCCCATCACGGCTCAGATCCGGCCATAGAATCTCCCCTGTTTGTTCGCTAACGAAATGTTGCGTAACGAACATCCCAAGGACCAGCAACCAGTCACCTTCATATCACTCAAGCCCGCTCTGGTAGCGCATACTTTGGGGTACCGTCCGTACAGGGCCAGGGATGGGAGAGAGAGGGATGGCATACAAGAGCATGTGACCGTTAGGTACTTGGTGCCACGGAGGCTTGATGGGCGCAAGCAGCCTTGACATTCTGTTGGATGTCAGAGGAGAAAGTCGAGGGTACTGCACGAGGGCGCCCGACACCACTCTCACTAGCGATGAACGGCAGCGTTTGCTGAAGTCTCTTTTGTCTCCGTGTACGTTGAAGAACTTGAGAGTGGTACACCGAGTAGAGGAAGGCCATGTGGGGTTCTAAATCGTGTCATGTTTTTGCAGTAACGGGGGGGGGGGGGGGGGGGAAATACAGTGTTGACGAGAGATATCAAATCTATTTTCTGCTTCTTCGGCTAGTATCGTCCCATGTCTACCTGAACAGCTTGACCCCTCCCCCCTATTGGAACCGAGTGGCTGGATTCGGCATGGTTAGCGAGTGAGCCCTGGAGCGTACGGGGGGCTGACGCCGGTCTTCGGGACACGCCGGGCCACTACGGGGCCAGTGCGGAGAGACATTGCGGGAGAGACAGGCTGCGGCCAAGGCAAATCAAAAAGTGGCATTGCGAGCTTGGGTGAGCAAGCCTGAACCCTGCGCCAAAATGATGAACCGAAAGAGCGAGAGCGAGCTTTTTGTCAACCGCGAAAGTCTACAACAACACCAACTCTCCATTGCTCTCCACCCGCCACTTTTGCACGACAAGCACAACGTTGCTGCCACGCGCGCTGCGTCCAGTCGTCAAGCAATTGTCATACCCTCGAGTCGCTGAACCCACCTGCGCCCACAGCGCAATTGAGCAAAGGTCAACTGGAGGGGCAGGCGCAAATCGAGGAAGACGGTCTGTAGTGAAGGCAGAGGCAGGAAAAGAGGTGGTGAAAAAGAGCGGAATAGGAGGATTCACGGAATCTGAGGAAGAACTTCTGGAAAAGATTATACCGAGCCTACCGAGCCTCCCGAGCAGGCCTTTCCAACCTACCTGCGTACATTCGATTTTGAGCTGCGAGCTCCCAGGACCCTCAACCCCAAACCCAATCGACCGGAACTCATTTCCTATTTAATACTTACTAGAGCTTCTCGGCTCGCGCAAGTAGGTCTAATCCATAGTTGGGGCCAATCGACCGTTGGTTGCTCCGTTGTCGACGTCCAATATTGACTCGATAAATTACCTCGAACCCCAAGAAACGAAGCCGGTCCCAAAGGGTCTAAGAAATAGAGAGAAGCAGGGTCAAGGGCCGTCCGTATTTTTTGGGCATCAATGCGATTGTATAGGCTGGAGGTGGAATTGGCTAGAGGCAACGGAAACTTGCATAAGACCGAGTGGCACCGCATCGCGACGTCGGCGCAGACCGCGAAGAAGCATTGGGAAGATAGCGATCGACTTCCAAATCGCGCAGGTGCAAGCTGCGAGCAGAGCATCATCACTGGCAGCCGGCAAGAAAGAGGCGTACGAACAACCTTCTCCACCTCGTGATCCTGGGTGTTGTGCTGGGCGAGCATACATACCGCGGTGGTATTGGTCGGCGACCATTCTGGGCAGTCAAGTCGCTCGTTGTTGCACGTCACACGGAAGCGGAGGTGCAGAGACGAAGTCCTGGGACGTAGTCTGCGGTACGGTGCGTCACGGCGGGCTGTTTTGGGGAAGTGATTTGTACCATCGCTTTGGAGACGGCGGGAGACCCACGATACGATACGATACCAGGTACTGAAGACAGAGCGGCGGGACGAGGGGAAGGACCGACGAGCAGAAGTTAGCTGGACGGTGCATGCGAACGCGTGCCTGTGGCCGGAGAGGCACGAGGCGAAACGTGGTGAGCAGAGCGAAGCCTCCGGGTACGTGCTGGACGACGAAGCTGGGCCTTGACTAAGAGGCAGCCGTAGCAAAGCTCTGATTTGCAGCAGCAGCAGACCAGGAACTGTGAGGGGCATTGTGACGAGGTTGCGTGCTGGGAGGAGACGTAGAAGCGGCGTTGTGGTTCCTTCGTGGCGTCTTTGAAGCCAAGGGCTTCTTCAGAGCCTGAGCCGCTGCAGAAGAGCAAAGCAGCTGAGCTAGGCTAAGCCGGTGGGCTAGCATCAGCATTAGTGAGCGCAAGGCAGGTAATAGCTACAGCTACAGCTACTGGTGCGCTGGGACGGTCCACGGCACCTTTGATACCTGTACTTCCGCCTCCCTGCCTGTACAACGAGCCTCTCTCTTGCACCAGAGCCTATTCCAGGGATTGGATAGCGAGCCTTGGACTGTGGGTCCTGCATTGCTTGAGTGTGGTTTTACAAGCAAGCAGCTAGTCGGTGCAGAATTTCCCACCCAAGTGGGTATTTAATACAGGATGTCGGGAGATACTGAGATAGATGATCCTGAGGTTTCGGATGGCGCTTCGGAAAATGAATATAGTGATCAAGAGCAAGATCCTGATGTTTTGAGGGATGAGGACGATAACTCGGGCATGGCGGAGCAAAAGATTAGACCGGATGCTGATGAGAATGAGAAGGCGGTGGGATCGACGGTGACAACAACAAAGCCAAAACTAGATCCAAAGGATCCATTACGGCCAAGAAGAAAGAAGGCGAGAAGAGCTTGCTTTGCATGCCAAAGAGCTCACTTGACTTGCGGTATGTTTGCTTTTCTTCGGACGAAGATTCATTGCTTTTCGTCTTACTTCCAAACTCCCGCTCTCACCACAACACCTCCCTCCCTCTATCCAAACTGACTCATGACTAGGTGATGAACGACCATGTCAACGATGTATCAAAAGAGGCCTTGCCGACGCTTGTATGGATGGTGTCAGGAAGAAGGCAAAGTACCTTCACGATGCTCCAGCTGAGGCTCTTCGACCTGTATTAGGTCCAAATTACAATCAAGTCAACAACGCCAGAGCCAACAATGGTCCACCAGCGGTAAACACTTCAACGTCAGAAACGTCTCCCCAACTTGGTGGTAGCTTCTTCTCACAAGCCGACGTCTCTCCCTCTTTCCCAATCTATTCAGCCCAGCAAAACCCTATGGCTCCTCCTTTACAAACACGACTCTCGTATGGAGGTCAACAATCACCACTATCTCCGGAATTTCAAAATCAAGTCAGTCGACAGAATTCGATGCAGCAACAGATGCCTGCACCTCAGGCTCCCCCGCCAAATGAAGTACCTGGCTCTTTTGGTGGCGGTGCGCTATTCGATCCAAGTAATCCAGCATTATTCAATTTTGACCTCGAAGGTCTCAACTTCGGTAATCATTATGGCGCTTTGGAATTCGGTATGCTTGGACATATGTCTTCAGGGGTAGGAGACGCAGAGTCAAAAGACGCATTATCCGCACAAGGGATGAATAACGTCAATTTCAATAATGGTGGAGTGTTTGGTGGAAATATTGATCAGTATGGTCAAGTCTACCAACAAGAAATGCTTCCAGAGTTTGGCGGTCTTGATCGGCAGAACAGCGCAAACCAGATGTTTGGAAACAATATCCATCATGGTTTACCGCAAGCATATGCTATTACCGCAGGCCCCATGAGCCATCATAGTCCAAGCACAGACGCAAGTCCAGGCGGCAGCGGGATGGGTTTTGAGAGCTCTCCTGCTTCATACACCCCCTCTGCGACACCGCATCTACCTCCGGCAACTCGCCCGACGAAGCGACAAGAGTCGAAACCAGGACAAACGTCGAAGTTTGGTCCTTCATCGATATTGGGAAAACGCAATCGAGACCCGTCTTCTATTTACGATACCGTTCATGAGCCCTACTCATATACCGACGGCTTTCATCAATTGACAGCCTTTCTTCTGCGAAGATTCTCACCCACCAAAACTCTCAGCATAGCCAAATCCCTCTCGTCTATTCGTCCCTCTTTCATCTCATGTACAAAAACGCTCAACCGGCAAGATTTAATCTTCATGGAGAAATGTTTCCAAAGAACTTTATTTGAATACGAACATTTCATGGTCCACTGTGCTACGCCGACTATTGTATGTCGAAGGACGGGGGAGATTGCAGCTGTTAATAGGGAATTTACTCAGATGACGGGATGGGAAAAGAAGGTTCTGTTGGGGAAAGCTCCGAATCTTAATGTCAATACTGGAAATGGTCTGGGCAATACTAGTTCGAATAATGTGAACAACACCGGACGAGCCGGTCTCTCAACACCAAGAATGCGCGCCCTTTCTACGACCCAAGCGCCCTCCAAAGAAGGCAGACCTCAACCGGTCTTCCTGCCCGAATTGTTGGATGACGATAGCGTCATCGAGTTCTACGAGGACTTTGCAAGGCTAGCGTTTGGCGATAGTCGGGGTAGTGTGATGACGAGGTGTAGACTTCTCAGTTACCACACGAACGAGGGGATAGAGATGAGTCCTGAGGAGAGAGCTATCAAGGAGGAAAGGAAACAGAGCAAACCTAAACCCCCGCCGCCTGTGGGTGGTATAGGGGGTATGGGGAATCGAGTGATGGAGATTGATGGGGATCATGGGATTCGGAATGTGGAGAAGGATGGGAAGTTGGACTGTACGTATTGTTGGACGGTGAAGAGGGATGTTTTTGATATTCCTATGTTGATTGTTATGAACGTGAGTTTCCCGCCTCCCCCCCCCCCTTTCTTGCCCCTTGATATTTCTTGGGTTTGGGATGTTCTCGCTAATAGTGGGGTTTGATAGTTTCTTCCTCATATCTCTCAATGATGTCGAAACCTTTCTACGGTATACGAGAGTTACTACTACCTATCAAGGGGTTGGTTGATGGGTTATGTTTCATGATCGTTTACGGCTTTTTTCTACGATGACGATTACACCTATCTACTTCAACTTCACCACACTTCTTCACCTTTCATCTACGTTTTCAGCTAGCCACGTTTTTGCATTTATTTCTTCTATTTCATCATCTTTTTGGTTTTGCATAGGGATACGGGGGAGAGCTGAAAATTCAGGGGCTCTTGGCTCGGCGTAGCATTTTTGGTTGATTTTCTTGAGATTTCTTTCTTTTGGTAGCATAAATTATTTTCTTTGGGGATATTTTTCTTTTCACATTCACATGGGGGATATTACAACATTCGGTTGGCTGGTTCTTGGGCTTGGTAGTGGGGTTTACATATACTGTAGCATGGATGAACGGATGATTGGATGGATGGATAGATGGTTGGTTGGTTGGATGGATGGATGGGCCTTTTTGGGATTTGATTGTTATGATTTCTGATTCTGATGCTGGGATGCATCAACCTTTATTTTTTTTGGATTTTGTGGACTTGGGCTTGTGGATAGGGGGGAAGGTGGGGGTAGGTTGGGGACCAGGTGAATGGAGAGGGAGGAAATAGTAGCTGAATTGATTTTTTTCGTCGTGCTTGCTTTACTTGTCGTTTTGCGTTTTTGGTTTTTGGTTTTTGGTTCTTGCTTTTATGAACGGGGTGCCGTTTTTTGAGATTGGTTGTGGTCACTGCTGGCTTGAAATGGATTGAGGAAGGAGTGCAGACGATGCGTGGATTTTGATTTGATTTGGGGGTTTGAATGGGAAGGGGGAGTGAGGCGTGAATAGGTTGGGAGTTGGATGGATGGAGGAGGGACGGGGATAAAAGTTTTCTTTGTTTTTAATTTTTGGTTTCCATTTGGTTTTTGGTTTGGTTTTTGTATATTCCTTTCTTTCTTTCTTTCTTTCTTTCTTTCTTTCTTTCTTTCTTCCTTGGTAATTTGATCTCGGGCTTGGGGATTGGGTAGATTGGAAGGGTGAGAGGGGTGATGGGGATACTCTTTCATTTCTCTTGAGTTTTGGCTTTTGAGAGGGAGGGGGGAAGAGGGGTGGAGGTAGTTTTAGATGAGACGAGATGGATGATCAGGTTAGATAGTCAGATTAGATAGGTAGCTTTTTATTAATGTAATGGAGTGGCTTTTTGTGTTTAGTTGTTTTGTCTGTGTGGTATTCTGCACCATATGTGATTTTTTTGGGTATTTAGTTTTGAGTACGTAAGATTACTATCCTTAGTATACTGTAATAGATAGTCCTATGGAAATTGGATGTTGGTGTGTGGAGTGATGAATTAGAGATTCCTAGATATGGCAGAGCTTCTTGCTGGTGGCGGTGGGCCTGGGCGTGCGCAAGGAAACTTAAGCGAGTTCTGCAAATCTTTATAAGGGGCTAATGGCAGCTTGTATCTCGACAAAGTGGCAGCTTGTCAATTTACACACCTCCTCTCTCTATGGTGTTATACCAGTGGATACGAGGAATACCCGTATCGGACGTCTAATCGCCGTATTAGACGTACGTTTTTACGAGCGTATCTAAGCGAGTTTTCATCAAATAGATCTATAATACCCTCTTCTATTTTATTTCTTAGACTAGTCTAACCTAAGCCCTTATATACCTTTCTACCCCCTTAAACCATTATCATTATGGGTGTAAAAAATTAGATAATAGATATGAAGTTAAGGGATGTCTAGTATATACTATTACTATACCATGCGCGCATAATATGGCTTTATAACTTGTTGCGACATATGATAAGTGAATAGTGGATAAGGAAGTGAATAGCAGCATATGGGGAGCGTCACGTGATCAGCCCTGAAGACGCCACCACATTCTAGTACTTAGTCACTTAGCTAGTCACTCTAAATACAACACGAATAATACAACCAACAACCTAGGACCTAACAGTCTTGTACCAACATAACTATCTTTTAGTACCTGAGAGCCTAGGGGTTAGATATATTAGCATCTCGCTAATACAATAGGAGGCACTTGGAATTCTATTCTATTCTAAGACCCCCCCTTGGAATATTGTATACCATTTTGAAGAGGTCTTAAGGATATTCTAAAATTCTAGCTTAGAATTTAGAATTCTATTTAAAATTTGTCACATGACCTGTAAAATAGTTGTTCCGGTCCGCTCGACTAATAGGAAGCCTACGTTTGACCTTAGCACCGCATCGATACTCGAGTATATTAAGTAAATTGACAGATAAGGAGATTAAGGCTTTCATTACGATATTACCACATTCACTCGTTTGTACTTGTTTATAGGGGGGCAATCAGGTGGCCTGTCATGTAATCTACGGGTATATATAGAACCCGTAGGTCACGTGGTTTTCCCCCTATAGTCCAGTAGCTAAAACTGCTACTACTAAGACAAGTACAAACAAGTGATTATAGCATTATCGCAACAGCTTTAGAGTCATTTGCAGGAGTTAACGATAATTAATTAGGTGTAGGAAACAATCAATTCACTTGTCACTTCGGTACAAATAGAGCCCTCTTATTGGTCAATCTATATATATGAATATTCCAATTGGGATACTAAATTCTAAAGCCTCACACCTTGGAATATTCTATTCTAAATTAAAGAGCCTTTAGAATATTCCACCTTGGAATAGAATCTTGGAATCCTTGGGATCGTATTGCAAGTGCCGAACCATGCGAATCATCTTGTCTATCCCGATATCCCAAAATCAGCTGGCTACCTCGCGTCCTCCTACCCTGATAGAAAATATATTTCGGAAATCTTACTACCAACCTAACAATTCATGGTCCCCTCTCATCTCCTTTTCTTCCATCTTAACGCTTAGTGTATCACTGTCGGTGTTTATTGTAGCATAAATATTAAAAGAAAACAATGTAGGATAGAAATAAAAAGACTCCTAAAGGGTGACGTTAGAAGCTTCCAACATAAAGTCGGTGTGCAGTTAAGGCCACCTGTCACGTAGATCATAAAGGGGTGGACAATGACCGACGAACCCCTACCTGGTCAATAGTACAATTCGGCCCCAATATTTAGCGAAATCAGCGAATCAGAGACACTGATTTGGGCATTATAGACTTTGGTCACATATGATCTACGTAACAAGGGCAAGTCTTAGCTGTCCACCCTTTTTATGTAAGAAAAAAGTCTAACATGCCCAGATCCGCGTCTTTTATTCGCTAGTCTCGTTTACACTGCGACTTAATTGTACTATTATCTTGCAGGCTGCGGCTTTAAGCTGTCCACCCCCTTCAAGTAATTGAAACAAAAGAGAAAATAATCAAGTAGCAAAACCGGAGTGGGGGTGATCTGTATTGCCTTTACGAACACATTACCAACAACAATTGAAAACAATGAAAGCCCGGCGACTTTCAATAAAGTACACCATGGAGATCTATTATTGTTGCAAAAGAGCTCGAAGTTCCTTTTTTCTCCGGCGAATTGGGATTTTATAATATCAAACTGCTATCACCTCACCTCACTTGTGGAGAAATCACGTTGCAAAATTACATGGGCACTTGGAAGTTGCAAAAGATTCTTATTTCCATCATCATGTCTCGCTCCTGCCCTCACCAAACCGGTGGTTCAAGGAAAGCAGTGGATTTAGTGTTGTTACACCGAATGAATATTGCTTTTTGGTAGTATATCGGCGTCATTTCTTCAAGTGTACTGGCCAACCCTTCTACACATCGGCAAGAGATAGGTTGCTTTATTGGCAAGTCTTCCCAACACCTCCGACAGGTGCAAGCGTATTTTTGCAAGATGAACCAGAGCAACATCCACGGTCATTTGCTCCACCACAACTAGCTATATTTGAAATTAGCAGTTGATTCGGGTTAAGGTTGTGGTAGATGTGACAAACCTCCCCGGGGGGCGCAATTCTGAGCCGCCGCGAAAGCAGCGAAGATGAAGGTAAGAGCGATTGAAAGCTGCATATTTGCGAAATCTGGATGTAGATAGGTGATTGATAGGGATAAGTTGTTGGATGTTGTTTTGACTGTTGGTCTGAATGATGCTGGGGGAATAGGAAGCAGTATAAATACTTCGAGCCAAGCCTAACAGACGTAAACTTTCGAGGGCGAGTTCGGTGAAGTACATGATGAAACGCCTTGTAAATCTCGTGTTCGTTATTACTAGGCCAAATTGATCTCCTGTGCATTGGAGCGAGCATGTCTTCCCAACTCTTCGTACCTAGGTACTTGAGAGAGCGGGGCTCCCGGCGGACAAGATAAATGTCAGTCTTGGCGTTGGTATAATAGTGAGGTGCACGCAAGAATACCAGTGCCAAAACTGCCACTTATCTTGTCCACCAGGAGCGGGGCTAGTATGGTGGTTCGATTCCTCCGAAGGTGCTCCTGGATAGCTACGAAAAAGAAAGAGACAAGGACGACCTCGGGAGTATAGGATCCAAAAGATCCTGAAACGGACTAGCCTCGATTAAGTGGAGCTTCGGCATGTGCTCCTCTTCCATACCCAAACAAAAACAAATAATAATGCATCCCAACTCTTCGTACTGGTATTGTGGATACATTGTGGATATAGAGTGACGAGAATGTCTTGTGGTGGTCTATAAGACGCATCATCAAGATCGTGGTTCTCAAGAGGGTGAACAGCTCGAAGTCGCAGCCTACAATAATACAATTCGGTCCCGATTCTTTTTGCGAAATCAGCGAATCAAAAACACAGTGGGGCTATTGGCTTGAAGTTATAAGGAAACCCGAACGGGAACTACCGTCAAAACTCTATATATAGATCTATAAGGGTTTTTTACGACTCAAATACCCTGATCGCAGGGAACAGCGCGACTACACGGGCAGGGATAAAGGCAGTAAAGTTGCGGAGAACCCCGCGATTAGGGTATTAGTAAAATCATCTAGAAGTACGAAGTAGAAGAGCACATCCATGACTTTTAGCCTTGGTCACACCAAAGTTTCCCTTGATATACCTTTGCTGCTCCTTTTACTTCATAGATCTCGATTACGCTTAAAGTTCTACATAAATACTAGAGTCGGGCCTTCCTATAGCACTTACGGCATTGATTCCCACGGATATTGAACCCTGCTGTTTTGGACCTTTCTATGATTCTATTGTGTTTGACGGTAATTACGGTTTACTTCAAGTAATGTAGTAGTAAGCAAAATGCGATGTCACAAAATAAGCGGCGTGGCCAGCGGAAGCTCAAAAGTGAGAATTTACACTACACAGGTCTAAGTATGACTTTCACTGCTACAATCGCATCCCAGGCATGTTAATTGTAACTTTTCTAGGATGGTTTCTGTAGAGGACCACTTACAGGGAATAAACCCTTGGAAACCTACAACTATTACCCCTGAGATGAAGTACTATCCACAAATTCACAATGTAGGGTTATGTCCGTCGAAAAGCAGACTTCTAAAGCCCTGGTGACACAATTCACAGCGTGCATCTTTGCCATATTAATAAGTTTATGTAAGATTCTTTTCTCAACCTTTTGGCTTATTCTTTGGGTTCGATCACGTAATAGAACGTGATGAACGTGACACCGTGTGACACCGCCTAGTTAAAAGAGGAGGATTTTCTTCTCTATATTCTAAAGAATGTAAGAGCTTATCGCAGTTCTAGGCCTAATTACTTATTAAGGTAGGATATAGAAAACGTAGTTTAGGCGTGAAAAGTGTTGGTAGAAGTGTAGAAGTGTATCTCCTAGTTGCGACAACTGTACCTTTCGATTTTAGGCTCTGCGATATCCCAGAAGGGCTTCAACGAAGAGACATAAAGGTACAACCGCAAAGGTTTGGAATGAATCAAGACACACTCGTCCAAGTGCTCTTCTGGTTAGTTTTATTTATTTTAGCCTGGGTGTGATATGCTGTCTAGTGACGTAGCTTTATTTGAGCCAGAAAACTGCTATCAGCCTTGCGAGGACCCTGTTTCACAATGATTTCGTTTTATCATTTATAGGATAATGCCTGCTCCGCTCTTTGGACGAGTATCGCTTAGCACTAGCATAAACTTATTACAACAATACGGTTAGGTGGAAACCTTTTTAGAATATAAGCGAGGTTATCCTTAGATACTCTTACAACAAGTTAATCCCTCGTCCAAGTGTAAAAGATTTATCGTGCTAACCCAAAAGACTGGTCTAAATTGTTGCCGGGGTATGGCGAATATATGTAGGAATCAATGCCGCAAGTGCTGTCAAAAGGCTCTAACTTAAAGATTCGCCTCTTTAAATCCCACATTTACTCCTATCTTAGACGTACCTAGAGTCATAACTTGCTTGAAACACGCCCAAAAGAGAGTGAAGGACAACTCCAGGGGATTTGTAGTATAGTCAAGGCTACAAGGTACTAGAGCGACACTTTGGACCAATATTTTGACTTAGTACGGTATTACTGTATGACCTAAGATTTAAGTATATAACCGAAAACATCCTTATGTGAGTTTTCCTGTAACTGGTTTCTCCTGTAATTCTCAGATCTGGTGCCGTGATACAACCTTGGTCATGACTCAAACAAGGCTAGGGCCTACTTGGGATAGAGCGGTCATAATTGAGTAGGCAACTTACGGAGGAGAATGACGTCTTATGTTTTCAAGAACAAAATCTACAGTAGCCTTTGACTGGCCAAGAACAAGTGGATTCCCCAAAGCTAAGCATTGACTTTATCCCAACTTGCGTAACGTTGAAAACTGGCAAAGAACTGCCAAGATAGCTAGCTATATTAACCAGAAGAAGGGAGGAAAGCTTGCATGGTTCTGAAAAGACTGTGTGAATCAATTTCCAGTTGCCAAATATTCATACTTTCCACTTGAAAATTCAGTTGAGAAATTCTGTACTGTTGACGTCATTCAAAGTTTGTTTCAAGGGACTTAGAACATGAATCTACTGTGACAAAATGTACGGTGTGTTATTTTATACTAAACAAAAAGTTCTGATAGGAATGCATTATGTCGCCTTTCTTATCAAAATGCCACAGTGAGGATGCGCAGGTACGTGTATGGGCGTTCAAAGGTAAGACGCACTTCGCGTGATAATTGAAATTGGGGATATGGAGGTACTGTAGAATAAGAAACATATGATGTATAGTTTAGGATGTTCAGTCTTTCTGTGCGACCTTAGAGTAGTACTATACAGTACCTGCGCAAAGTCTCATCTCTTGGGTGATTGACGCTAGAAAAAGGAGAAAGAAATGTGAGCATTAGCAAAAAGCACGTTAGAATCAAACTGAGTGCAAAGTCTGAAAGAAAACTTGTCTCATATGAGATTCACATGTGAAGAGTATTGGTATTCTGCCTGACAATGAAGAACCCCCTTGCGTGTTGTAGAGACAAAGACTAACTTTGACTTCGTTATCTGGTGATTTAATGAATGGAATTGGTGTAAAGTAAAAATGCAGTAAAGAGAGTGGACTTTCAATCCTGAACAATGAATGCTGTTATTCTTTGAAACAGGATTGTTATACTGATTATATCACTATGGCGGATTCTGTATGATTTACACTATTTCATTTTTCAATACTTCCCACATCAACATCCTGACGGAGACGACGAATACTGGCAAATACCTACAAACCTACATCATGTGTCAAACTACCCTCAAATGTCACGTTTGTAATCACTTTACCCCTCATACAACACTGTGTAGCCAACTTTACCTTCCTAACTCCTCAAACCCTCAATACTGGAAGAACTGTGGTAATTGGTCAACTATGTGGCTTGAATGCCATGAGCTCTGCGAGCTCTGCGAGGTACAGTTAGCTCCTCCTAGATTTCGACCGCTAAAGGATCAAGCAGCAGCCAAAACACTCCTTCCACTTGGGAGAGATGCCACCCATGTTGAACCAAAATTGCACCGCAACAATTATAGCTATGATATAGCTAAAATATGGCACCGGCCCACAATTGATGAGAACGGATGGCTGACTGGAACAGTGGAGCTACCTGCAAGAAAGCGTAAGTGTCAGTTGATGTAAGTATTACGATATATTCCTCTCTCCTTATGCACGTTGAGCAGGAATGTCACGTGTAGACTAGCTAGACTACATATACCTGCTGTATGAGACCTCAAGTACTCAAATTCCATTCATTTAGCAATCAGAAACAACTTTAGAATATGTTTTGCATACGACGAATATTCCAACAATATATTACTATCCATTTATACCACAGTAAGTCAATCAATCTTCTAATACTGTATTTTGAATGACTGAGAGTTCCGTAAACAAATTTAAAATGTACAATAGTTCTCATTTTTGCCAATTCTGTGATTTATGAATAGAATTGAGCAACTAATCATTCAATGGTCATGAAAGCATCCAGTATCCTCACAAAACATTGGACCTGAGCTCCTGCCAGCTTAACCAACGCAGCTGCGGTCCATCCAGGAAAGCTTATCATAAGACAGTGGTCACCCTCCTCACGCTTTCCAACAACACCAGATGCACTCCGTGCAACTTGTCGAGCAGCTTGAAGCATCCCCTCCACCATCGTAGGCGATACTGAGGTCTGGTCTTGTTCACCCGTAGGATAGGTTGAAGACATAGTGGTCCCAGCTGCGTAAGTTGCTGTACTACAGTACTTCGAAAGACAAGTTAGTCAGCCAGTTCATCCTCCCCAGTATGACGAGATATCGTCGTAGAAGACCCTTTTAGCATCCTTGTGTGTTACAGGGACAGTTCCATTCTGAAAGTGGTTAGCTGGTTGTTTTACTAAATTTAAGTATGACAGCTTTATATGCTGAAAAATGTGTCATAAGCGGCCATATTTTGGTCTTCTCGCCTTATGATCAAACTTTATCCATTCTGGAAATTGATTGAACACTCCTTTGGGAGCTGGCTGAAACCCAGCTGGGGTCACAAATCCATTGATCATCACATGTCTTATAACCCCTCCCTTCAAACGTTCCCCTTCACATCCTTTCTTTCCCAAATGGATTGGAGCCTCGCTCCCAGGAAGGCCTGAATATAATGTAGGACCAGAACAACTTCCTTCCCATCTGTGACAAGCGTGGTCGGGCATTTTCAAATAGTGGCAACGTCTTCACAGAAATCCAAATACGGTGGTGGGGCAGATGCTAAAGCTACTCCTAGTGATGGAAATTCATGGTTGGGGAGAATCCTAATGACATCAGAGTAGACATTAGGACCAAAAACTGTGCCAAGCACCAGGGACAAGGACAAATGTTGGTTTGGACATGAATCTTTTGGTAAGGATTTATTGTATGGTTTATGATTATCTCAATATATAGTGGACTTTTAACCTGGAAACTCATCCGTAAAGTTGTGTGCGGAGACGCAGAATATTTATGGACTTTGTTCTGGCACTGAGCCACAGTGCCATATACGTGGAATACTTGGGACCAATACTACACGGAATAGTGGTGTAAGGCAACTGTTGGTCCCACCTGACTGTTGGGCGCAATTTGAAAGATTTCTGGTAATGAAGCCAATAAATTGGTCATGTTGGTGAGATGCTGGCATTGTGTTGCTATCATTCAGTTGGGGCTAAAGTTTTGAGCTAACAAGTACTCAGTGCTATTAAAACAACGGAAGACCCTTACCATGAAATAGATGTGCAATCTAAGCATATAGGAGGAACTATTTAGCTAATTTTGGAGTGGTTATTGCGATATTAGCATTCAAAATACTCGAAATGGGTCACGTGACCGTCATACAAGAGCTGGAGGCTTGTCACATGTTTCAAAAACATACTTGATGTCCAACTGCACTATTATAGCAGGAAGTCAAATGGATTTAATGGATTGAACTAAGTAAGAAGACTCAGAACGATAATTAGTGAAACAGACGTTGGGAAACCATAGGTAATAGGGCCCGAATTTGTATTAATAGGATTTGATGATTACGATTGTTCCCGGGCCAAAAGTCCTTTTCACTAGAATACGTTAGTGATTTTTCCCATAACGAAAACCAATTGTTATGCTCATCAGATACAAGAACGAGATAGGCCGTAGATATAATAATAGGAGAGGTACTCTTACGGGTATTCCTAGCAATCAGCATCCTCCTAGAACCCCTGTCTTTAGAACTCCCACGTTCATTATCCTCCACTATTCCGACCTGCGGCACAACCCCTTTTCCAAGGACTGCAAAACATAATTTCCTCAAATCAGGCAACTTCGTAAATTCAGTATTCATTTGCACCAACTGATCCCCAACAAACTGGTAAACAGGGTGAGGATTCAAGTAATCCGAACCACCAAACAAATAAGCAAATGTTCCACTTTCATCATTCTCCACTCTTGTTTGATCAAACGTTTCAAATCTACCATGTAGCAATTCTAACGCCGCTCTTCTGGCTTTGTGTTGGTATGCTTTGGAGCTAATCTCAACTATGAGCGCTGCACTAGTGGGCTCGCGCAAATTGTCGGAATGGCGAAGCGAGATAGTGAGCCAGCTATGGATCTCGTAGCCGAAAGCGATGGACATTGCGTTTGCCATTATAGCTAAGAATGCAGATCTTTTATCGAGTGCTTGTTGAGAAGCTGCATTCCATCGTATTCGCCATTCAAGTGGATTAAAACGACTTTTGACGTGCGTATGTATGAGCTCGAACAGCTTTGTTAGAAGGTTCGGGACTGAGTCGTTTGGAAATTCGGAATTTGAGCTGGAATTGCCTGATGGGTCCAGAACATCGATGGTTCGGTGTAGGGGGGAGATGACTAACAGACCAGGAAATGCACAGCCGTTTACTCCAAGGACGAAAGGAATAAAGATGAAGCTCGTCTTGTAGAAACGAGCTGGAAGGACGCCGGTATTGGTGAGGATTTGCGATGCTTCTCGGTATCTCTTCTGCTCTATGAATCTCAAGAATTCGGAGTAAAGAGCTATACAGTATCGTGGATGGACCGGATTGCTTGCATAATGTTGATTGGCATAGTGACAGATCATAAATATGTACTTTTCGACTGGCTCAATAGTGAGTGTCTGTCTATCACTCTCGTCGAGAAGCTGCAAAATATCATTTCTGTAAATCGAAACGAGATTATTACATGAGTCGAAAGTTTGGCTAAGAATCTGGTGGGAAGCACCATGCGTAGATGAGTGTGTGGTATGGGCGCGCAGGAGGTTCTTGTGAGCAGTGCTGATGTCTTTCCATTGCTTTCTCAATTCTTCTGGCTCCAGATTGGGTTTGGTGTACTGAGTGTACTGCTGTGTAGACTGCTGCTGCCACGATGGTCTATACAGTTGTCCACCGAACATAATTATGAGATTTTACTCCTCCGGATTTACTTTCCGGATCTCAGAATAGAAGGTAGACAATAACCACAGGCATGAAAGCCAAAAACGAACAAAGGGATGAAAAGTTACGAAATTAGTAAGTTCAGAGCGTAGCAGCTTACTTAAGAACTTCTTTGTTTGACACACCGGGCAAAACAGCAAAGCCTCGGCTGGTTTTACACAATAAGCAAAGTTGGAGCTCTGTCTTTGTTTCTTCAACTCCTCAGAGTCAAGAATACAGGAGCAAAATGTTGGTTGCATTCGTATGCTAAGCCAAGTGAGTGTGGGTGAAATGCCTTCTTATAACCCTAGTCACATGACAGGCTCCCCCTGTTTACCACCCGCAAACTACACTACAAACATAACAAACCAAACCAAACCAAACGTAATGGCAAATCAAAGGCCTAGACCCATTATAGTCTTGATATCGCGACAGTCCTGTTTGTTGAAACTAGAACATTGGCTTATATTTGAGTGTAAGATTCAAGAGTTAGAAAAGTTGCAAACACCGTCTCGTATTTTAATATTGTAGCCAAGCCAGATTATTGAATGTACAGTACAAGGAATTGTTTTCATTCAAATTTTGAAAAGGGAAATACCAAATTTATCTGAAAATAATTCACTGGTGCAGGATACCCGAAAACAAGCTAAAGAATGTTGAGGACTTACACCACGATATTACGATGCGCCAATTCCGAGAAAAAGACAAGGAAGGCAGAAGCCCCCTTAAAATCCATTACAGCCCCCGTGTTGTCATGGGTACCTATTATGTCTACTTGTGCGACATACAAAACAACAAAAATAAGCATCTTTGAGGCAGAATATAGACCCGAAAGCAGGTCTTAACTTGTTTCTATATAACTTTAAATTAATCTTAGTTAGTCTTAATGTAAGGGAATGGTGACTAATTCATTCCTTGTTCAGGGGGTTCTCGTACTTGTTACTCTTTTATAATGTGAAATTGGAAATTCTATTTTGTAGGTCATGTTACTATTCTATAAATACGTTACGTTAGCAAATATTTGTAATAGATCTCAATCAATCTGGTTGATCTAATCAAATACGTTAGGTTGGTAAATATTTGTAATAGATCTTAATCAATCTGGTTGATCTAATCAAATACGTTAGGTTGGCAAATATTTGTAATAGATCTTAATCAATCTGGTTGATCTAATCAAATACGTTAGGTTGGCAAATATTTGTAATAGATCTTAATCAATCTGGTTGATCTAATCAAATACATTTGTTAGTCAGTAGTTCTTTGTTACTTTTTGGATGATACAGGGGGACCTTCACCCATTAGGAGCCAGAAGGATAGTCATCCACAGCGGTCTCTCAACAGTCCCCCCAAAATCCGCAGGTCTCATAGCACACATGTGTACAGATCCCTCAAGTTCAGCAGCCAATTCATGAGCCTCTCTTTTCCTACCCATCGGCAGCAATGGGTTAAACCCGGGTTTTATAATCGGTGGCTCAGTCCCAAGCCTAGTTAAACTAAAGTCCTCTCTACAAACGACACACACCTTCAAAGCGCTCTGGCGATCCCAGGATGTAATCCAATTCTTGAGACATTTTTCGCAGCACATGTGCGTACAGTCAAGTCGGATGACGGGTCCATCTTCTGGTTTCATATCTGCCAAGGTCTCAATACAGATAGGGCATACGGTCCCATCCGTCATTTTAGCGAGGGTGGGAAATGGAACTTGTCGCGCAACCGTTTTTAAGCGATGAAACAAGACTGGAAGTCTTTCCTCGCGTACGATCTCAGGGGGCCCTTCAACAAGAACTTGGGAAAGCCCGTTCATTCTTGTTCGTAGAATGAATTGTGCTAATGCGAAGTGGTACGCGAAAAAGATATGTTGAGCGAACAGATGGAGTGAATTACCAGGTGGTCTTTGAGTCTCGCTGCTTTGAACTTTAGCCAAGACGTACTTTTCAAGTAACTTGACGAAATGCATGAGCCATTCTAGATCGGCGTCTGGGAGAGGGGCAGTCCATTTGCGAATATTGATATGACGCAGGTTTCCTAGTCCAGTGGCGGCGTATGCAAACCAACCTGGTGGACATGAGAGTACCTTTTCGCAAAGCGCAAGCTCTTCTTCTGTGAGAGGGGTGGTTGGAAGACGTGGAAATATCGTCCCATAAGCTTGACAACGGCTGCAGACGCCTGGAAGTGGTACCTCAAGCGCTACAAGACCAGTGCAGGTCTCATCGCGGTCACAGGATCCTTTGAAAAGATAGTTGTTAGTCAGGATACAGCGGCAGTCAAATTGGAATCTGACTACCTTACACATTTTTCTTTGTCTTGGTTTATTCTTGAGCTTTTCTCTTGTCGATGATTCTTTGTGGTGCTTTTTTGTTCTTTGAGTTGAGTTGAGTTTGTAATGCAATGTGGATAACAACGAAGACAATGGGAACCTGGAGGGATTTATAGTAAATAGTGTTCGCTATTTTCCATGGGGTTGCTTCTGTTTACTAAGATCCGAGTAGCCTAGTTTTGAGTTCGTGTTTTTCTGGATCTAATTTGGAGTAAGAACAGTGAAAAACACATGGTTTGTTTTCCAGATCTGATTTGAAGTAAAAACAGCAACAATTACATTCCTGTTTTCCAGATCCTTCCTCAGATCCCGAAATTTAACCGAGCGGTATCTCCAGTGCCTTCTGGCTCTTCTATTATCTGCCTGCATCAAAGTAGCACAACAATACCCACTGAGAAGCGTTATAACTGTTGCTGTTAAGCTAAAGATGATTCACTGCTTTGAATAGAATTGAGGCAATTCTCTTTCACTCTCCCAGGCAGGGTGTCAGGTGTGAATAGAGAGATGAGTATTCTGTTGTAGGTCATAGTTTCAACAAACCAACAGTTAAGCGAGAGACTCAATTTTGAAGTTAGAAATTAACGCTGCCAAGGGAATTGTAATATAACATTCTTGGGCTACTACGTGAGAAACTAATCATGACCATAAGAAATTGATTGAGATGAATACGACTAAAGAATTTGACTTACTGTGGTAAGTTTCATGACAAGCAATAGAGTTTGTAATGCATGAAGAGGCCTCTAAAAGGTCTCTATCTTTCAGAATTAGAAAACCTAAAGACTAAATCAAATGATTCTAGATGGTTTATCAGCAATTATATTAACAGAATCTCTCTTCTTCTAAAAGTATTACAAGGCTCTAGTACAAATCCTTGCATCCTCTAATAGGCTTTCTGCCACAAACTCTATAGGGTATATACATATTCGACCAGTATTTTACATACAAACATTACAAATACAAGTAATTTAGTACAAGTATTTGATACACAAGAACCATCTCAAAGCTGGATAGCAGGTTCAGGTTTCCAGACCGACCAAGATACCGCAATAATCATCTTGATACCAGCTGCAATCCAAAAGTTCGTCGACAAGCCAGCAGGACTTCGACTTATCCAACCGCCCACGATACCTCCTAATAGAATGGATATCACAGCAGCAACTCTTCTATTTCTCTTCACATTATCCTTCGCCAACATACGCGGATCACTCGCAATATCACAGTAAACACTGGTCAAGACAGTAGTAGGTACTTCATTGAACCCCAATAACCGCGATGTGACAATTTGTCCGCCGGACTGGAAGGCTAGCAATGCCAATGGAATGAGTTGGAGGAAATTGGTGTCATCGTCGCTTTCTATTTGCAGTCCTATGGGAGAGGGAACGATATCCGCTTGTACCAAAGCTGCCGCGACGATTATGCAGATACTTTGTAGGACGAAGGAAATCGCTAGTGTCCCTCGCGCTTTGGGCTTTATGGATCGCGTGTTGGCGAAGACGAAGCAACCGATTAGGAAGCAGCATACAGAGGTGAGGGATTTGAGCCAGCCATAGGGTCGAGTGATGGGTTGACCTGATGCGCCGAGGGCAATGAAGATTGTGTTGCCTGGAAATATTTAGTTAGGAACTATCCAAGCGTTTTTTTGGAGAAGGAATAGCAAGGTCTGACCTGTTTGCATAGAAACAAAACACCCCCAAGCGTTATAGGCCGATGAGTCGCATAGCCCGCTTACGAGACATGTTGCTATGATGGGCACATCGGCTCTTTCGAGGTTTATGTTGGTGGTAAAATGCGACAGGGCAGTATGCCGCCAATTGGAGCTAGATGCCTTTGTTGGTGAGGCATTGGAAGGAGAGACGGGTTCTGTAGTGGGGAGACTATCGACATGGCTCTCGGATGGTGGTAACTTTGGTAACCTTGAAGCTGGAGCGGTGGGCATTATGCTGTCTTGGTATCTTGCATCAGATTACTTGGGAGCTGGGAGCTGGGAGCTGGAGCTGGTGGAAGTTGTAGTGGTTAGATAGGTACAATAAGTAGATAGTGTTAGTGAGTATAGCAAATTTCCGTCGCCCGTCGCCTTTTGCCTTTGTATTTGAAGCCAGTCCGGACTCCATACTCGTACCAGCGTGACTTAAGCTTCCATCCGTATCAAATTCCTCATCCAGAAAAAACGGCTCGAGGACGGGTGTTGGAGTTGTGGAGCCCATGGTCCATGGTCCATGGATATTTATAAAATGACGTTTCTGCAGCTAGCACCGCACCGCACCACAGCACCACCACACCGCACCTGCTTGAGTCGCCTACTAGCGAGCTCCAGCTAGCCTAGAAATGCCCGCCCGTCGTTTTCCCACCCACCAGCACCTGCAATTGGGATTAGTCAGCAAAAGTGGATCTCGCCAGTTCTATCTCGACTCGTAATCCCTGCTTGTCCGCGCCCAATCGTTGCGCTAAGCCGAATCAGGCTGATAGTAATCTTTGCTGACAAGCCAAGCGGGCAATCGGTTGAAATCTGCGATAAAAAAATAATCTGGCGCCCCTCCTCTTCTTCCCTCTCCCTCTCCCACGAACACCTCTCCCCTCCTCACCACCCACCCGTCTTCTGCCACTCGCGGCGTAGACTGAACGAACGTCTTCGTCTTTCTTTTCAGATCAGATATCTGCTCGGCCAGGTTATCTTTACCACCCAAATCTCCACTCTACCCCAAATACGCATTCCAGAACGCTGCGAACCAACCCCTCGGCCACGTTTGCATTCAGAGAACACATTTTGAAACCACTCGAAGTTTATCACCAACCCTCCCACTCTCATACATAAAATTAAATCGAACTAAATCGACTCACGATTGATCTCGAGGTCACAGTCCCTCTTTCTGCCTAATCACAAGGGCGAGGAATAAAAGAGCGTATATCGCTCAAGGATGCCCCACCCAGTGTCGCCTTCTAGCCAACAGCCAAACATGCCTACAATGATCTCAAAAGCCGCTGGCCCTCCGCCATCAAAAGAGGATGTCACGGCAATTCTTGACGCCTGCTTCACCGCGGCTTCTTCCGACCTCTCAGTCGCCGCAGCATACTCGCTCTGCGACCTTTTTATCAACTCTGTCGGTTTCCGTGGACTGACTCAATATGGAGTCCTCGCAGAAATCAAAAAGGCTGCCGCCGATAAGAAGAGCGGATTGAAGAGAGAAAGTGCCCAAAATCTATTGGGTGCTATCTTCGAGAGATTACCCCCTCAACAAAAGATCAGCGAGGTTGTTGTCTTGTTGCAGGACGGAGGCATGCTCGCATGTGCTCTCGATGCCCTTTCTGATAAGGGCGCTGTCGTTCGCGACGCCGCACAATACGGTCTGGACGAGTTGTTCAAGAACTTGAGCTCTGAGGCTCTCGTTGTTGGCCTTCTTCCAGCACTCCTTAACTACCTCTCAAAACGTTCCGGGAAATGGCAAGGAACAGTAGGAGCATACAAGATGATCCAAAAGATGGCAGACAAGGCAAAGATGGAAGTTGGTTCCACCAAAGAGGAAGCAAACAACAAGGATATTCTTCGTGAATCAATGGGCACAAAGATGGCAGCACTCATCCCAGTCGTCGAGGCTGGCATGCATGACTTGAAGTCCGAGGTCGAGAAGCAATCTGTTGCTACCATGAACTCCATGACCGCACTTTTGTCAAACGACGATGTCGCTCCACGAATTCCTCTTCTTATCAAGACCATGCAGAACCCTTCTACCGAAACTCTGCAAAAGGCTATCCATGCGCTTTCTCAAACCACCTTCGTCGCTATCGTTACTTCACCGGTTCTTGCTCTTCTGACCCCTCTTTTGGAAAGATCTCTTAACACCCCAGCCACTGCTCAAGAAGTTCTGAGACAAACAGTTGTTGTCGTCGAAAACTTGACCAAACTTGTTCACGACCCAATTGAAGCACGAACTTTCTTGCCAAAATTGAAGCCTGGTGTGAAGTCCGTAGAGGACCGTGCCTCTTTGCCAGAGGTCAGAGACATGGCCAAGCGAGCCCTTGGTGTCATTGATAAAGCCATGGGCGAGGACAGTGGAGATGCTACCAGCACTGTCATCGAGAGAACTTCCATCGAGGATGTTGCAAAGATCTTGGAAGCTGAGATTAAAAAGGCAGGAGGCCTTGGTGGTGACTTGGATACTTTCAAGCTCGCACGCCCTTACATTTGTGCCATGGTTGCTGAGGATGTTAACCATCGCCAAACTCCTCGCATTGCATCATGCATTACTCCTTACCTTCAACATATCATGAAAGATCCTGAAAGCGCCACTACGGTTGGAGACGCTGTCCAGAAATTCTACGTCGACGAAGACCACCGCAAGTTTGGCCAACCAGTTGTCCAAGAGGAGGGCGAGGTTGAAATTGTCAACACCGACTTCTCGCTTGCCTACGGAGGAATGTTGCTCCTTTCTCATACCAACCTCCGGCTGTTGAAAGGACACAGATACGGTCTCTGTGGTAGAAACGGTGCTGGAAAATCGACTCTCATGCGCGCCATCTCCAACGGCAAATTGGAGGGATTCCCTACTCAGGATGTCCTCCGTACCTGCTTCGTTGAGCACAACCAAGGAGAGGATGCTGATATTAGCATCTTGGAATTCGTTGCCAAGGATCCGGAGATTGGAAAGGAAGGAATCGAGCGCATTTCTGAGGTTTTAAGTGAAGTCGGGTTCACTGCTGGTCCCAACGGTCGTCAATCTGAGAAGGTTGGCTCTCTGTCCGGTGGTTGGAAGATGAAGTTGGCTTTGGCTCGTGCTATGTTGATGAAGGCCGATGTCCTACTTCTTGATGAACCTACCAATCACTTGGATGTTGCCAACATCAAGTGGTTGGAGACATACCTCCAAACGCACCCAGATATTACTAGTTTGATCGTATCCCACGACTCCACTTTCCTCGACAATGTCTGTACTGATATTTACCACTACGAGCCTGGAAAGAAGCTCAAGTCCTACAAGGGTAACTTGGCTGAGTTTGTCAGGCAAAAGCCAGAGGCAAAGAGTTATTACACTCTTTCCGCCTCCCTTGTTCAGTTCAAGTTCCCCGCCCCAGGAATTCTCACTGGTGTCAAGTCACAAACTCGTGCCATTCTCCGCATGAACGACTGTTCCTACACCTACCCTGGATCCAACAAGCCATCTCTACACAACGTCACTTGTCAATTGACCTTGTCTTCCCGAACTGCTATTATCGGTGGTAACGGAGCTGGAAAATCCACTTTGATCAAACTCCTTACTGGCGAGACCATTCCTACGAGTGGTAGTGTCGAGAAGCATCCTAACTTGCGTATCGGTTATATCAAGCAGCACGCCCTTGAACACGTGGAAATGCATCTAGAAAAGACACCTAACCAGTATCTTCAATGGCGTTATGCCAACGGAGATGACCGAGAAGTGTACATGAAGCAAACTCGTATCCTTTCCGACGAAGACAAGGCACAGATGGAGACTCTTGTTGACATTGGGGATGGATCAGGTGGAAAGCGAGTTGAGGCAATCATTGGTCGTCAAAAGTGGAAGAAGACCTTCCAATACGAGGTCAAATGGGTTGGTCTCCTTCCTAAAAACAACACCCAGATCTCCCGTGAGACTCTTATCAAGCTCGGATTCAACAAGTTGGTCCAAGAGTTCGATGATCACGAGGCTTCGCGTGAAGGTCTGGGATTCCGAGAACTTTCCCCAAAGGTCATCTCGAAGCATTTCGAAGATTTGGGTCTTGACCCTGAGATTGCCAACCACAACGAAATCTCCGGTCTTTCTGGAGGACAAAAGGTCAAGGTTGTGTTGGCTGGTGCCATGTGGAACAACCCCCATCTTCTCGTCCTTGATGAACCTACCAATTTCTTGGATCGTGATTCTCTTGGAGGTCTTGCAGTTGCTATTCGTGACTACAAGGGTGGTGTGGTTATGATTTCTCACAACGAGGAATTCGTTGGGGCTCTTTGCCCTGAGCAATGGCACGTCGCCGATGGTCGTGTCACCCACAAAGGAAACCTCGCTGTTTCCGCCGACAGATTTGAGGACAGCAGCAAGCCAAACAGTGGTTTCAACAGCAGTGTAGTCAGTAGAGCCACCAGTGCTCAGACTAGCGCTGCCAACAGCACTGTCACCAGTGGTGCCGAGGATAACGCAGATATGACTTTCAGAGCCAGAAAGAAGAAGAAGAAGACCAAGAAGGAGTTGAAGGAGCAAGAGGTCCGAAGAAGATTGAGACACATTGAATGGTATGTTCTTTTTCTTTCTCACACAGTGCCATTCGAATTTTTTACTAATTCTCTCTCAGGCTCAACTCTCCCAAGGGAACCCCACATCCTGCAGACTCTGACGCTGATGATTAATGAATTCCGGACGATTTTCCACGCACGTTTTCTTTTCTTCTTTTCGAGAACCTTTCTCTCTATACGAGAAATGAGGAATTTTAATAGGGGCCGAAGAAAAGTTTAGAGGGAGAAAGTTTAGAGATTGCATTTGGAATAATTCGTGCATATAGAGGCTCGTTCTTCTTCCTTTTTTCTCTTTGCACTTTCGAGAAAAGATTTTCTTGGGGGATAAAAATTATGTTGTCATTGGCGTTTTTATATATAGAGGACTTTTTGGGGGTTTCGTTTATGTTTTCTTTTGTCTTTGGTCGTGCGCCGATAGATGATATGGGAATGGAGGAATAGTGGTAAATCCTTAGGTTCGTTGACTAACATCATAATTATGGTACTCGAGAAGACTTTTTTTCTGTGTATGTGAGATAGATTTAATCTTCATTATGGCACTTGAGATATGTTCTTTTTTTGTATGTGGGACACTGAGATTCTTGTTTGTTGGTAGACACTGGAATGATGACCTAATACAATCATTCGCAACTTTGTCACCGCATTTCCAGGTAAACAAGAATAAGTGGTAGAGAACCCCTTATTATTGGCATATTCCGATTCTTCACCGCCGAATTCTTGGCTGAGGGGGTGAAATGGCTTTGGTGGTGTGGGGGCTACCTGAGGTGTGCTGTATGTCTCTCGGCAATGGAAGTAAAGGAGGTACGTTACTTACCCCTTACCCCTATTACCTTCTTATGTACTTTGAAAATTGGCGGAGGTGGTTGTAGTGACTTAGTAGGTAAACACCGATACTGAAGTGGATTTGGAATAAATTTTGGATTATAAGGATAGAGGGGTAGATAGTGAGGACTGTGCGGTGAATTGGAGAGTAAGAATGTGGTATAGGTCGGTAGTGAGTGAGTGGGTGGGGTTAGTTGTGATATGGAGTTTTGGTGTTGTTGCTGTTTTTCTGGTTTTCTTTTTGGGTTTGTTGGATATGTAATCTGGATGCTTGGGGGTTAGGTTAAAGGGGTTGGGTAGGGTGTAGGTGAAAAGAGGCGAAACTGAGATGTGCAATGGAGTTTCGGTCTGGTATATAGTTTTTAACGTACTTGATTTGAACTGGTGACGTGAAGTCAAATATAAACATACTACCTACCCAGGCCCAGATCCCCCTCTCCCCCTAACAAAACAAGGCAACCCTCCCTCCATAGGCAACGTCAAACTATTCCTACTCCTCCTCTCCCCTCCATCCTTCCCATCAATTTCAAAATCAAACCCCTCAACTAAGCTACAAATCGTCTGCACCGCCACAACCTCCGCCATCTTCTTCCCCAAACACGTTCTCGGCCCCCCATTGAACACAGGATACTCAGAAGCAGATTTAGACACCAGATTTCCTGTGTTATCCAGCCAACGCTCTGGGACGAAGGAATCCGCGTCTGGACCCCAAATGCTGTATGAACGGTTCATGGCCCAGGTTGCCCAGACGAGGATTGAATCTTGCGGGAGGAATGTCCCATCTGGGAGGGTTGTGGGAGCGGAACATTGTTTGAGTTCGAATGGCACCGGGGGGTAGAGACGGAGGGTTTCGTGGAAGATTGCTAGGGCGTAGGGAAGGGTTGTGGGTGTGTATTTTGATGTTTTGGGAGTGGAGTTTGAGGGGGATGAGGGGGAGGGTTGGTTGTTGAAGGTGGAGATCTGGGTGCGGAGTTTTTGGATGATGGGGGGATGGCGGAGGAGGAGGTAGAAGGTCCATGTTAGTGCTTGAGCTGTTGTATCTCTTCCTGTTCATGAATCCTTAGAGTGCTAAACGGTCAGAAAGGAATTGTGGTGAAGTCATACCAGCTGTGAGGTAATTCAATGCGGCATCAGCGACCATTTGATGGTCCCCAATGGATTCTAGAAGCGAGTTTATCAAACTCCCGGAAATGCTCATGATATCTTCATTTTCATCCACTTCTGATACTTTGGCCTCGAGACCTTCTTTCTGTTTCTTAGCAAGGATGGCTTTGGATACTATTTCTAAACCAAATGCCTTGACTTGCTTGACGGAGGATTTGAATTTTCCACCAAGGAAGACTTCGGTAATTTGCCAGAGGGGATTTTGGAATCTTTCTCCGGTGGCTCCAGATGCGAAGTCGAAAGCTTTTGAGAATGGATCGGAGTGATGCATCTCCATCTATGTCGCAATAATTAGTGATTAGACAATTATAATGTCGGTGATGCAGGGAAATAGACATACATCATATGCCATGCGTCCCATCAATTGTGTTGTCAACTCTAATATCTAGTGTCAGTTCGACTGTTTCTGAGGAAGAGGTAGACCTTGGAGAATAAGCATACCATGAAAAACATCCTGCAAGTCCACAAATTTCTCTTTCTCGAGAGCCCTCACAGCTTCCTCGAGATATTTAGGAAGAGCAACCTCAGTGAGGACTTTCAGATTGGCATTATTCAAAAAATGCAATCCCGCTTTTCGTTGTACTTTCCATAGTTCACCATCGGCATTTATAATACCATTTCCTAGACTTCCTTTAGTATGACCCTCTTTGATGGATTATATTCTTGGATTATGACACTTACCAAACAAGTCCCAGGACCGGCGTTTGAAGAAATCACCTTTCGAAAATATCCCTTCGTTCTTGAAGACGAACTCAAGATTCTTGGGGTCATTGATGACAACCCCCGGTGGTAAAGAAGGAACGGATATCTGAAAGGTCTCGAATCCGAATTGTCTTTCGCATTTCACAAACCACGAGAAGAGTTTGTGACGTGCTTGGAGGAATAGTAGGCCATTGCCCGCGAGAGGTAATGTGTTTGGGGGCCGTCTACGTGAAGGTCAGTAGGTTCAACTTTCCCAAATCTCACTTCAGAAGATCTCGCTTCTCAGCCCCAGAAAAGGGGGGACATATTCGTGAGGGTTGATGTGGTACATTGAATATCAAAGTGGGTGCCGATCATCATGTGTGTAGATCACTCACCTGAGGGCTTTGCCGTGCCTCTTGATCGAGGGGCTACGAAAAAGGTATACAGCGACCGAGAAAAAGAAACCAACAGCTAGAAGCAACGTTGATGAATGCATCTTTTGATGGCTGCTGTGACGATGAAGAAGTTGCAAGCAGAGTTCGTGTGGCTATAGAGAATGTGGAGGGGTGCATTAAGTGAAACCGATGGCGTAGTTTCAAATTGAAGCTATACTCGGGTAGGTTTCGTGTGAGGGCGCAGCGCTCAGCACAGACCACTTTTACACCAAAACTCATAGAAACTACCCTAAATTAATTCTACTCTATTATTATTTAAAATTACTAAGACTTATATAGATTAGTAATTCGAGCATTGCACGTAGATGTATCAACTCAGATTTTTATATAGACTTGTTTGTATAAATGTATTTAGTAACAAAGGTAACAGTGTACGTTTTACACTAAAAACAAGCGAAAAACAGGCGGAAAATTCATCTACCTATTTTAGCTTAATACTATACGACGAATCCGACTTATTATTATTCTACGTTTAGTAGAATGATTTATAAGGTTCGAATGAATTCAGGGTTTTAGTTATAAATTAATATAATTAGGGGGATGATAATTATATATTATAGCAAAGTAGGTAGGCAAAACGGCTCTTTTTGGTGGGGTTTTGGCGGCCTACCCCGGGGTGCGCCCTCACACGAAACCTACCCGAGTACTCGAGTAGCTACAATTGCTGTCAGTCAACAAAACAAATATCCTCTTCCCTCCTCCACACCACCAATTGGTCTCTCAGAAGCCCAAGATGGGGCTTATGTGTCGTCGCATACATTTTTACGAGATCAACGACCAGACATGGTACGTCAATGGCTGCGCAGAACCCCGCTATCACATTCTATGCTCCCAACAAAAGAAAGTCTGCTAATCCGAAGTCCCAGGTTTCCTCAATACCTCCGCGAAAAAGTCCAATCATGTCTAACTCTCTGCTGGCAATTTCGAGTACCTGTGATCCAAAAGGCTTCACCAGCACAACTTGTCGCGAGCACGCTGTTCCGAACCCTCTCCAGTAGCGTAACGAATTACACCTACGTTGATTTCTGCGCGGGCGCTGGGGGCCCAACTCCATACATTGAGAAGGATATGAATGCCCAGTTATCATCGAATTCCACAGAAGATTCCACAATAGACAATAAGGGGCTGACACCACGTTCCTCTCAAGGCGCGAAAGCTGGGAAGAAAGGGGAGGTCAAATTCATCTTGACTGATTTGCACCCACATATCCCGGACTGGACTGAGGCTTCGAAACGCAGTGAGAACCTGACTTTCATTCCGGAATCCGTGGATGCTGCAAATGCTCCTGCAAGCTTGAATAGAAGCGGGGACCTGAAGATATTCAGATTGTATAATTTGGCATTCCATCATTTTGAGGACCCATTGGGTTCTGCCATCCTACGAAACACTCTAGAAACCGCAGATGGATTTGGGTAAGGACAAAAACAACAATCTAACTAAAATCTATCTTCTCAGCAATACTAACCAATCTCCAGAATCTTCGAACTCCAAGAACGTACAATCCCCTCTTTTATAACAATGGTAGCCATGGGCTTCCTAATGCTCCTCATAACACCTTTCTATTTCTGGAGATCACCAGGACATCTCTTTTTCACATATGTTATTCCAATTATACCATTTGTTCTTGTCGTCGATGGTTTTACGTCGTCCCTGCGAACACGAAGCGCCGAGGAAGTCCAGGCGTTGATGAAGAATTGCGGGGCGGACTGTGATGGGTGGACAGTGAAGAGTGGCAAGGAACAACATACTTGGCCAACGGGATATATGACTTGGGTTATTGGTGTCAAGAATTAGATACCAGAGCTATTTGTGAGTTTTTAGACAAGAATGAAGTATATTTTTGGGATTTTTCAATATTCTCCTTGATTATATTGAAATCTGGGGAGATGAGATCAGACATGCTTTTCTGGTCATGATTTGTTGCACGTATATTTCTATACTCTATTGCGTTTTCGTACTAGACGCTATTATTGACCTGCTCTAGGTAAATTATTGAGTTATCTGTGGAGCAATTAACACTTGTTTTTATATAACACAATGCAAATAACTTTGTCCAATGACCATAGCAGCCTTAACGTACGGAGCACACCTATTCTGAGCCGCATGTGCATATGTGGTGTAACACACCTCCCAAGTGCCAACGTGGTAAGCTCAGCCTCCACTCCCGTCATTGATATAATATGGCTTTTACTCTTGGCAACGGCCCCCTTAGAGACATTCAGTCTGTATGGTCATATACTTGTCCAATCAAAACTTCAAAGTCCGTCGGCGAATGTTGGAGTAGCTGAGTCTGGATCAAACCCCATGTTTTGGCGTTTCTTATTCTGTTGGGGGGAGCGACCGGGGATGTATAGTATGTTTCGTTGAAGGATTGTTGTGATACTTTCAAAATCGTAGAGGGCTTTCGTTTTGTTCTTTGAATTCGCTATTTGAATCTTTTCCTAGTAAAAAGGGGGCGTGGTGGTGCTCGAAAGGGTGGTGCTAGGAGACCTAAAAGAAAGTGGCCTATAAGTACCGGGGAATAGCCTCGTTTTGCCCTATTATTTTATATTATATACGCAAATCTTTATATGCATATACAATATCAAACCGATTCTACGTATATATACGCGGAATTAATCAAAGAATCAAAAACCTGTCTAATACGCCTATTTTTCGTATACGCCGGCACAATGGACCACATTTTGTAAACAGCGACATTAGCCAAACGAGAACTGCGTGTGCAACACACCCTCTTGGTGGACACGACAGGTGACAATGTTTTCGTCTGCGCCACACGAAATATGCTACTATGTTTCTCGTCTACTGGTAGACGCCTTACTATACAATGAATGGCTACTGCCACACATTCTCACCGAGAAGCTTACGACGTTTTTCTCTAGCTGAAAATATGTTACACTACGTATTGCATCTTTTCTTCTTTTTCAGTAAGGCTGAGACAGTTCGCATTTGTCTTCTTAAATCCTTTTGAAGCCTCTAAACTAGCTATATCACCCTTCTGAATGCATCCTTCTAGGTACGTCTTATGCAGATCTCTCGGAATAACCATCTTCAATTATTCTCAATCTTTGTCCATCTATTTACCTGAAATGTGCATCGCTACCGTGTTCTTTCCATCAACCCACCTCAATTAAATCACCTCTGTATACCCTTTTCCTCGTTTTTCTGGGGTACAATATACAAAATATGACAGTCCCTCCTCCTAACCTCTCGGTTTTCGGCCAGAATTCGAGAGGATTCTCCTTTGAGGTCGAGACAGTCTGTATTCGGATGCACCAGGGTGTTAAATGCGGTGTAGACTTCAATGGCACTGGATATCTCAAGTCAATAGGACCTACCAGGAAGAGAGGCGGCTTTGAGCCCGATCCAGATATCGCAGGCGTAGGAGTAGGTCCGACCTTTCTTCAATCTCCCTTCATTAATAGCTCAAAACGCTTCTAACAAAGTAGATCATCTTCACCGTCATCACACAAGCAATATCCGTCTGTCTCCTCGCACTCTGGACCCTCTACCTCAAGAAACGTAACAGCAAAACTTGGCTGAAATTCATTACCGAGTTCCTGTTTTCCATCTCGGATATCTCGTCGATCCTCTCACTTGCTTACATCATTAACTTCATGCTCACTGGAAAATGCAAGATGTCGACGTACCACTACTACATAGTCCTAGACACCGTCCTACTGGCTTGCTCCACCATAGCTCTCACCTTCCACAGCTGCCGTCACGTATTCTTCTCAACTCGAGGATGGATCCTCCGCGTGCCCATCGCACTTATGATCTTCACTCTTCTCGGAATCTTCCTCGCATACCAATTCTTAAACCATACCACGAAAGACTTCCCTGAATGGATACCACCTTCGGGTCGCAACGATAGCGCGTTGCTATTGCCTGTATCCTGCTTCTTTGATCCAGACCTGATAAATGGGGCTGATAATCCGTTTTCACCGAATCGCAAGGTTAAGACGGGGCAGAAGAAGAATGGTAAGGGTGTTTATGAACGCAAACCTTTGAATGAGATCCAGTTAGACCGTCTCGGCCGTCCAACACAGAACTTCAGGATTCCGCATTTCTATCTTTACGGACTCCTATGTATCTCTCTAGTCCTCGGGATTAGCATCAATATCTGGCAGAGTTGTCTCGTAAACAGAAGAGCAAAAGCCTCCAAGAAACCTTTCAATGTTCGAGAACGACGCAGGGTTGGTCGTTACGCAAGATGGGCTTTCCGCGTTTTCGTTTACGGGATTTCGCTGGCTTGTACAGTTTTCTGTACAGCGCATATTATCAAGCTGAGAGGGTGGGCCCAACGCTCGGGGTGGTTGGCTGATGAAAGTGAGTCTCAATGGTATTCTATTGGGCAGCTTTTACCTCCTATGGCGCTTGGTATTACGCTGTTTGTGTTGTTGGATAGTTGGGGGGAGAAGGGGAAGCGAGTTGAAGGTTCAAATTTGGTTAAAGGGGGGGGCAAGGATTTGGGCAACTATACGTAGTAGTCATGTGTGATTGTGGTGACTTCTGGAAATTGTGGGAGGAATTAATGTCTAATAAGAGGAGAGTAGGGACTTTTACATAATCTTTGTTGTGATGGGGAGACTTTTCAAGATATTTCTTATGATAATAATACTCGAGTCTTCTTATACAGAAGATTATACCAAATAATACAGTAACGTATCATCATATCAAGAGCACTCTCTCAAGTGTATTCCTCAAAGTTTGCCGTACTTCACGGATACCGGGGTGCTCTTACGCGGTTAACAATAATATCGAGAAACCTCTCTTATTCCTGGTTCTACCAGCTTTTAGATCAACAATTTATCCACTTATCAGATCGACGCTTCCAGTATTGGGTTATACTATCTTACGTGACTGCCAGTCGCTGGCCAGGTGTAGTCTTGCCAAGGTGGTGGTAACCTACAGTAGTGTCTTCGTTCCTTCGATCCTGTTTGCAACCTCGCCTTCACACAAAGACAAACAACCCACGATTCTCCTCCTCACATAACATCACGCTCATCCCAAGATCAATAACTTCTCTCAACTCAAGGCTTTACTACGTCGGTATTTTGCGATCTCCAAATCTCACGCACACGACTTGGATCGTGTCCTCCTCGATCTGCGTACCTCGCGACTCCATAGAAGGCAAAATTGAGCCTATATAGAACAAGGTCTAAGATAAAAAGTAGATATCGCCGAGCCTAAAATCGAAAGGTACAGTTGTCGCGACCAGGAGATAGTATTATAATAATCAGCTTTTTATAGTAGCTCTGTTTTATACTTACCTTTATACTTGTTCTACGCTTGCTATTGATTTGCAAAAACCTTTGATTTGCAAAGGTCGCATTTATAGTAAGTGTTATTTATAGTACTGTTTGTAGGAGGGATTCAGGAGGGCTGACGTGTGACCTACGGGTATAAGTAGGCCTCATAGCCCACACTCTTAGCTCTCCATACGGATTCAACTTCAAGACCTCTTTCTACGTTTTGCGATGAGCGTGTGAAACTCATTATGTTTATCTGCTCTCAACTATCCAATACGTTCCCTCCCATATTCACTACCCACCAACTCACCACCACACCCCTTCTAAGCAACCCTCTTAACCCTCTCAACACGACACATTCACCTTCCAGCCAAAATATCTATAAAAAAAACACCAAAAAAGAGTTCAAACTGGCAAAACTCTAGTTGTCGCACGGGAATTGGCGCTATGGGCTCGTGCTAGAGAAAATCGTCGAGAAGATTTTTTTTTTTGAATGAGGGAACAGTCTGTGTGCTTATCGCATATGGCATTTCACATTACACACTGACTGACCTGACCAGGCGCATAGTATCAGGTTTTGTGAGAGCCAAAGGTGTTAATAGAAAATATCAAGATATTTTGAGATTTAGGATTTGTGGGACTTGTGGGACTTGTGGGGGATGTTCGGCTCTTTCTATTGGGCTGTAGATGAGTGGTCATGTGGTTGTGCAGTTTTGTGGTTGAGGATAGAGGTGAGTGAATGAATGAGAGGTAGTTGGGGGCCACGCATTCCGCGAATGCCATGTCTGATTTGCCAAGATAATTCTCGTTGTTGTTGCGGCACACCGACTCAATAATGAATGCAAGATCAAGCAGCTATATGGTATCTCAGTCTCAATACTAATTTCCAGTAAAATGTACTCGAGTAAAGTATAACTTATCTCTATTCCACAACAACGACTTTAGGCCTTTAAATCTACGAAGCTCTAGGCCCCTGAACAAGCAAAGCCCCATCAATCACCATCCCAATCCCACTAACATAACTAGCTTGAGGACTGCTCAGGAATAGAATCGCACTGCTAACCTCTTCGGATTCACAAATACGAGCAAAAGGGTTTTCCTTAGTCATCTTATCCAATTCCGGCATCTGTTCCACCGCTCGCTTAACCATAGTGGTATTTACCCACGATGGACAAACAGCATTGACGCGAATTCCATTTGGTGCATTATCGAGTGCTGGAGAGCAATCAGTATCGCTTTCTATTATAGAATGTTTAATAGCTGGATTTGGGTTATCTTACCAGCTGTTTTCGTCATCCCAAGAACTGCATGTTTTGCGGTGACATAGGGAAGCATTCCTCGAGCCGCTACGTATGAGAAACAGGATGCAACATTCACGATCGACCCACGTCCCACTTCTCGGATGCCGTTACGGGTTTTTATCGTTATAGGCTTTTGTACGGACATTGCCCGTGACACTTCGCGAACGCAGAACATCAGGCCTTTGACGTGGAAATTCATGAGTTTTTCGAATTCAGAAGTGGACGCTTCTGCAATTGGGTTTTTGGAGTCGACAGAGATCTAATATTGGAATGTTAGTCATGTTGAAACGTGTACCTACCTACGTGTATTGAGAGATTTGAAGGACTCACGCCAGCGCTATTAACACTATAGTCAATACGACCAAACTCCTTTAGAGTTTCAGACACCATGTTTGCTACACTTGCTTCATCTGTGACGTCCACCCGGATGGCCACCGCGCGAAATTCAGGATGGGAAGAAAGGCTTTGGCTTTCTTTCGCTGCTTCTTGGGCATTAGATAGATTGATATCGGCGAAGACCACACCAGCGGCTCCTGCTTCGGCGAAGTCAAGTCCAGTTTCTCTTCCGATTCCGCTTCCTGCCTAGAGAAATAAATCAGCTATTTTCACTTGTTGTGAAAGTTGTTTGACGAACCCCGGTGATTAGGGCTATGCCTCCTGTTAGTTTTATCGACATCTTTCCTGTTTTTGAAGATGGAGCACTGAGAACTGTTAGCTAGAAGATGACCGAGGACATTATGAATGCGGGGGTAATACATTATATTACGTCTGTCTTGACACTACTTGGCTATCTCACTTCTGATTAGCTCTTTAACTCCGTTATATTCTAATTTGACGTAAGAGAAGAATTAGACAAGTTGAAAGCTAACATATAATTCAAGATATGCCCTTACCTACATAAATGGAAGTATGTGAGTCCTTACAATACCATGATAAATTGGTAATCCGTCTCTATAATCAATACATGGGGAGAACGGCGGAGTACTGCAGCACAAGTTGGCAAGACCACTTTTCAGTCCCTATCAGACCACTTAAAGAACAGCTTCTGCAGGTCCCTAGGCAGAACGTCCGAAGACTCCGGCCATAGCATATTACCGCTTACATATCGCAATCTTCTGCGCATGAGAAGGGCTTCTGGCGAGTACTTCTAGGCGACTCGCAATTTCTTATAGACGATTTCCCAGTGGACGGTTCTCGTACGAGGTGGAGCTATGCTCCACGTGATAGACCCGCTAGAAGAGTGTCGAATAGGCTGAACTCCCGATGTTGTACCTCTCCGCCCAGGAGTTGGGGAATCGGCGACACGGCCATGATAGTCTCAAAGTCTGACGGTAATACTCGTCTAACTGGGGAGAGACTCGAGCTATTCAAGCGATTTACTATACTTACTCTGGATTTCCCATTCTAATTGCTATACCGCGATTCTACGCGCCCACCGAATCTTTCCAAAAGGTAAACGCCCAGTCCTTGGCTATATCAAAAACACATTAAAGAGTTACTCAATGCGACTAAAGGTTCAACAATAACCAAACGGTCAAACTCCCAGGCTTTCAGGAGCGCCCTTTGAGAATTGATTTCCCCCTCAGTAACTTCTTAAAAACACACTTCTATAAGTGAGAAGGTAATATAATACATCAGCAAATAAACCATCTCCAAACCAACCTTCCAAATTCCCTACTTCTCTAACCCCTATAGTTTCACCACATTCAGTTCCCATTTCAACATATAACCTTACTTTCTCGGTCCTAAAAGGGGTATTAATAGTAATTAAAAAAAACTATAATAACGAACCCTTGAGTACGTACTCGTACCTAGGGAGCAATGGGTCGATCACGTGACATTTACTAGAAACTATGTCTTATTTATGAGATGTGTATTCATGCATTTTTTAGGCGGTGCTGTTGGTTGTTATTAGTTTAAACTCATCCTACTTACTCAAACCAACAACATGATGTAGGTAGGTACCTATATCACTACACCTACACACACTCATCACCTCCTATTCCAATACATTACCACGTGCCTACTACTACTACCCACATGCCATACATACATACCATACTACACTCATCCCAAAGCAGCTGACTCACCTCACTCACCTCACTCACTAACTTACCACCTCCTATTCCAATACATTACCACGTGCCTACTACTACTACTCACATGCCACACATACCATACCATACTACACTCATCCCAAAGCAGCTGACTCACCCACCTCACTCACCTCACTCACTACCCATGAATCACATCCTATACCTACCTACCTACCTATACCTACCTACCTACCGACCTACTCACAATCACATAATCAACAACAGGATGTTAGAATAAGCTTTTGGCTATGGTTTCGGGTTCTGCGGTATGACTGTTGATCTTTGGTCTATTTTTAGGTACTGTACGTATAGGATTTGGATATCTAGATATGAGAGGATGAGGATGGAGGGATAGAAGGATGGAAGGATGGAGGAAGGAAGGATATAGGATGAGGACGGATAATGGAGGGAGGACGAGGGTATTAGTGCTGATGGGAGAAGTAGGAGAAGGTCAAAGGGAATTTCATCTAATGGATTATAGATTTTGGTGTGAGAACAAGCTTCATTTCCAGGGTTGGAATACTGACACACATATTGCGAGTATAGGGAGGGAGGAAATATTGGTTTATTTCAAGGGTCGAGAGGTGAGGTTTATGTAAATATATAAACACATATTGCGAGTATAGGGAGGAAATATTGGTTTATTTTAAGGGTCGAGAGGTGAGCTTTATGTAAAGATATAAAGTAAGGAATCTATCATATCTACTTTTCTTTGGTTTTTGGCTTTTGGTTTCTTGTCAAATTTGGAAAAGTCACAGAAGCATAGGAAGTTGAATTCATAAATGTGTGTACAATGTAATATCTATTCTGTCTTATCTAACAAGTCTTTTCTGGCGGGCACGCCATGCCACAATGCCATTCAGTCGCGCAAGTATGCTTTCATAGAAATACAAAAAAGGCGTGTTGGGTATCGCAAAAATCAACCATTTTCGTCCGTCAAGAAAGCAAAAACAAAACAAAGGAAATATAAAAAAAACGCAACATAAAAAGGGCGAGAGAGCGCGCGCGCGCCAGGCAAAGAAAATAAGAACAGAATACGGCAAACCAGTTGCCTATCTCGAAAGAAGATCTCAAAAACACCTAAACCCTAAGCGAAGAGTTTAAGCATAGTTTCCTCCACGAATCATCTTCGCAGCTCCTCCACACTTTCCGAAAGCGGATTGACATCCAGTACCACAGTGTTGAGGACTCATTCCACAGAATCCGTCTTTGGAGCAACAATTGGCACCGCAGCTCTTGGAGCCTCCGCACGTGCCGTCTGTTGATTGAGTCATGCTTCCACCTGGAGCTGCTGGTGCTGATGCATCAGGAGCTGGGGCAGGAGAAGGGATTCCAGGGTTGACAGGGACGATGCTTTCAGTAGGTGGCGATGGAGCTGGTGCTGGTGCTGGTGCTGGTGCGGGAGCGGGAGCGGAGGAGTCTCCACTGCCTGATGCGGGAGTAGCTCCAGTGGCACCGCAGTCTCCATCGAGGGATGCAGCGTTGGACTTGGTCTCCTTCTTGGTAACATCTGGTCCTGGGTCTGGGAAGTTGGCTTCTGTGCCTTCCTTTACCTTGCAGCTGTTGGTTCCGATGTTGGCAACAAACAAACTTGGGCGTTGGTCAAAGGCGACGGCTGGCTTATCTCCAGAACCCTTGGCGATGTTTACAGAAGCACAGTTCTGGTACATCTCACGATTTCCGACAGTGTTGAACCAAGTCCATGAGAATAATGCAGTTCCTTCCTTTGCGTCCGATGGGATCTTGAAAGGGAAGCTAGAGGTTCCGTCGAGAGGGCACGATCCAATAAATGAGTGGATAACTTTGAAGGTTTTGCCTTGATCGTATGAGAGAGCAGCTTGGCAAGAACCTCCTAGGTGAGCAGCGCCTCCGGTGATTGTAAAATTGGCGTCTCCTCCTTGTGTGAAAGTGGCTGTTGGCTTTCCGACACCGTCGGCATCGGCCATGTCAACTGCGTATCCTTTACATGGGAACTGAGCTGGTCCAGAGAGAGGAGAAGTCATGGAGTAATCCGGGTTCTTTGCGAATGGATTTGTCTTTCCTCGAAGTGGTGCTGGGAAGGACATCTCCATGTGTCCGAAGGCTGTCGAGGCCAAAGCCAAGCCAGCGAGAAGAGTTGTGTATTGCATTTTGAAAATGTTTTGTATGTTTTTGGTCTTGATGTAGATGGTGTGTGATGGTTATGTACTTGTACAAGTGATGTGGTTTGAGGGAGGAAATATGGACGAGGTGATAGGTATAAATATACACGAAAAACTGATACAAGGCTTTGTTCTGAACGACTTGCTGGTGAAAGGAGTAGTGTAAAGACAAGGACTCTGTTGTGAACAATTTATTTGTGAATGAAACGATTCAAAGCGTGAATGAAAGAAACAAAGACAAGAACTTGTTACCAGAACAAAGATGTGATTGTGAATGATGGATGGTTCAAGAATGTTCAACTGAAGAACAACACAAAGACTTTATAGAATGTTGTTCGACTCACCAACAAAACTGGAGAAAACTTGAAAGCCTACGAAATTATATTGAATGGATCGGAGGATGGCTGACAGAAGTTTCAAAGAGCTATCCCTGACAGCAAAAACGCATTGTGGTCAACACATCACAGATGCTTTGACGAGTAGTTTTCCAGAAGCGACTCGGTTAGGGCCCTGGTGGCCCGCACAGACATTGGAGGGGCAGAATTCTGTTCTGAAGATCCGCGTAACCATGAGAATTCATAGGCCAGAAACCAAAGACCTTTTTGTTTTGGGCATGGGCAGTCCACAATTTGTTTTGCGATACCAGAACAGACAAACTTTCCACAACCTGTTGTGGTGTATCACGGTGAGCCACATCTAAAAGGGGGAGTGTGGCGGCTTCGCTCTCATCCAATGAATTGGTATGAAACATGAATGCTCAAGCGACCACGACCTTACGACGACTTACGTACCGCCGCAGTGGATTCATCGCGAAACAAATGGGGAAACGATCCACCAGGGGCGAGATGGAGTCAAAAAGCGCCATCGTGGCAACAGATGGATGCGAGTTTTGCTGATTATTGCCACGATGACTGGGGAATTGCAGAGCTGCAGAACTTGTTGGAACTTGGTTGGGTTGGTGAGTAGGATGTAGCGCCGGTTTATGGGTTTATTCTTCGCCGCACGGCGGGATTGCGGGTCGTGTTCCATTCTAATACTTCTGTGGCAAAGGAGTCGTTTCAAGGCATTATTGTAAGTTAGAATGGAGGATGCGGCAGCGACAGGACTCCGCCTGACAAAAAATGAGGTTATTCACAAGTGCCTGGTACGGAGTACACAAGGTTTGTGTTTTGACCTCGGAGGTTCAGCTGAGCCCTTTGAATTGTGAAACCCCCACTAGGAGCGGAGTAGACAGAAGCTTGTTCTTCCCCTGCCCTACCCTAATCCAGGTAAATCATTAATCAAGCATTGAACCAAAAACACAATCCTCCACTCTGGCGATCAATTTCCGATGGTCAGAAACCGTATATAGGAAGGATGAGGGGGATTGGAAGGACGAGGGGGATCGAGGGGGATTGCTGATGGGTGAATTACTCTTAGGAATTGGTATTCCTGCATGTATCTCAGTCATCTCGAGGTCTCGGGCAGGTCATGTCTTAGGTTGGCGGTCTCAACCAGACGAGGTCAATTTCAGGACACGATAGGAGGAGAAGATGTCAAACTGTCACCAGAGAATCAGGATGAGCGGATGCGTTGCGAACCTGCAGATGTCAAAGGGAGCCTAGGGAAAGGAGCGGCAGCAAAGGTCGTTTGGTGGTTCGTGGCGAGAGCTTGCGTTGAACCGGAATTTTCTGGTCCGTTCATACATTTCGGGCAAGGAAATGCCGACATCTCGACCATCCTTCAAGGACGCCAAATTGATACAAAGGATCATCTTTCTCGGCTATGATGTTGACTTTGACTTTCTTTCAGTGTCGCGAAACAGACAAACAAAAGTATCCCTAGGCAGGTATACTTTCATGTCACGTTTATTTCACGTGACATGTCTATTCTGAGAGAACCTTGAATGAGAGATCAATTGGAATCCTGAATATTTTAGTTATAAATGATACACGTAAGTGGAGTTCTGGAACCTAGACACAGCAGGTGTATATGTATTATAAATAAGGAATTCCGCACGTCCTTCGGGGCACTTTGGTCAAACGGTTATAAATACACACTCTTATTACAACTTCTTTCTACGTATAGCCACGACGCTACTGACTTGCAGTAGTGAAAATCTTCTACTAACCCTAATACTTAAGCTAAACCCTAACCCTAACCCTAACCCTAACCTTCCTACCCCGCAGTTGCCTAAAAATAAAACCAAACAAAAGTAAAAGAGTAAGTTCGGAGCCTCAACTTAGGCAACTTCAATCCAAGTCTGTCATCGCGATTTGATAGAAAAGCATCCATTGAACTCTTTTGTCCGATTATTCGGTATGCCTCCAGGGAGCATGATTACGTTGACGTCTAGTTAGTGCATAGACAGGTGAAAATCCATACATTCGCAAGACTATGTATCTCATAAGATGGGTACTGCTTGTTTTCCCTCATGTGGCGTTTTGCTAATAGCGTTTTGTACGTCATTAGTTTGACTACTGATGCGAAAGTTCTCTGTGGAATCGATTCCTTGTGGGCAATGTCGAGAAAGTCCCCGGGTCCTTGTACATGTACAACCCAATGAGCTTTCTATCCAAGCTGGTCCCCAGTCTTGTCTTCGTAATTATCATTCCGTATTAGGAGAATTTTTCCGCCTTTGTTTTAGTGGTAAATACTTGTCAGCCTCATGAAGGTCCAAGGATTTCGGAAAATTGGCAGTATCATCCTCGTCCGAATTCTCGTCTAATAATTATTAGACGTACTATATAATATAAGTACGTATTATTGGACTAATAGACCTCGGGTTTGCGAACGTATCCGAGCGTTTTTATCATACCATTCTGCTATAGTAATGAGTTTGGGTGTCATATTATTCGCTCCACTAAGCTACCCAGTCCCGAAGGACACACCACGCTGGCTTGATTAACTACAAATGTACCTTGTAGTCTACGTCTGACCATCCCACTGCTAGCACTCCGTACTTTCCTGGTTTATCGTTGCGTTCTAGGCTTACCTGAGCGCCTGTACTGTCGTGCTACTGCTATGACTTCTCATCCCATCCCCTTTCCCCTTCCCCTACATAATCAAGGGGTGAAAAAGATGCATATAAAACTTTGGAATGTCTGGTGAGTTACGTGAGTACATGCAGAAACTACCTATATACTGTGCGCGCATAACGTCGTTTCTAGGCCATTTTCTTACTGTCCGGGTCACCTACTGTGGGAGTCGGACTTTTTAGTACCTCGCTAATTAGAGGGGGCTGGGGGTTAAACAACACTAGAAACGTGACACTTGGGGTCGACGTTTTAAATTGAGTATAATCGTCGTCGAGGTTTGAACTTTTGGTCAGTGAAGTCGGAATTCTTTTAGAGCGTGAGCTGGAAGAGAGTTAGGAGAGGTGCTAGGGTGGAGATATATGTAAGAAGCCCAGTCATTATTCTGTGCACACTACCTATTAAAGCGAATTATGTCAAGAGTCTATTACAATTAACTTAATTACCCAAATCACATAGGCTAATAAAGAAACATTAAAGTCGATTATTTTCTATCGTTTATATAATTATTGTATTATACGAGCCTTTCTAGTACAATAGTATTTTTGGAAGGATTTGCAGAGTAATGACCAGGTTACTTACACCATGGCTTGTCTACCTTGGGTGGTGGTGACTAGACTTCCTGTGGGAATCTTTAGTCTAGTCTGGCGTTGGTCGCGAAGCTTTTGCGTAGGGGAAACATTGAACTAACTATGAGTTTGGATAACATCTACAGGTTGGCATCGCATGGTGCATTAAACACATATATAGCAACCGAGCCGAGAAAAAACGGCCACCATCTTATACTCTATAAGATTACCAGCAGCTGGAGTGTAGTTTCAAGCAATTCACTAATTTCCTAACAGTCCTTCTAGATTCTGTATCTTACTTGAGTTCATCATCCTTTAGTAGATGATAATTGGAAACAAAAGGCTAGCGTCTTAACGAGTTGAGCACCAATGAAATTAACAATGACGAACTAGATCATCATCTTGGAATAATTACACGGGAATTCGAAACTTCCTTCCACTTCGATTCGCGAATTTTGTGCGAAACTAAATACAATACCAAGTAGATAGATAATTTCCCACTTCAACGCCAATAGATGCTACTGTATCTTGGTATCCCTGTATCTCTCGTGCCACCACTGCCTATGCGTTTAATAAGTGAATACCTGAGTTAGTGAAGTGCTTGATCTCGTCACACCCACGTTTTGTATCTCAGCGTAACTCAGTGTAACTCAGTGTAACTCAGTGTAACCAAGATGTACATCTTCACTGCTCATATGAAACCGCATCTCTATTCACTGTTTTACATTAAGCTTAAATAGTGTTGGGATATATTCTATGGTGTTTATATAGTCATGTGATATAGTCATGTGATACCGAGCTCGAGTACTTAACCACTCGAGCTCGCTCATCCTTAGTTAGCTCCTCAACTAATTGATTATCATACTTCACAATAGGAGTATATTGGTTCACCCCCTTTTACACCAACAAATAGGTGAATGAAGGAAATTCCACAGAATACTGCGTTTTTACTGATTACATTACGTAGCTAACATGTGCCTCAACCTATGATACTCTATCCCAGTGAAGAGTTTATTTCCTTCTCACCAACATGTTCAAGTTGTACCCAAACAATCCAAGAATTGTTCATAGTGAATAAGAACAAAAAAACCAACACATCATCTAAGATCCATCCTTCTTTCACAAGGGTTCATATATCAGTTTGAGCAAGTTTCAAGACCCCAAGTATCAATTTAGACCCGCCCTTTACAGATTTCAAAAGAGTCGCCCCCCCGCCCCCGTCTACCAAGAAAATCCAATAACCTTATACTCATGAACTTAGGCATGGACTCTTGAGGTTAAAGCGTAGACAAGCATTGGGACCTAATCAACTAGCGGTTATTTTCGGACAAGTCACCAACCCGTTTGCCTTTCTTGTTTGCCTTTCTTGTTTGCCTTTCTTGTATATGGTAAGGGATACAACAAAATAAACTTCAAGAAGCTATGGACAATTTAGCGACGCCATCTCGTCGACTGATATAAAACAGCAGAGCTTATTCGAGAAACACATTTGTATCAGCCATTTCTTTTTCCTTGGCGAGAATACATATGGTTTCATTTTTCATTTATTGTATAACGTGATTAAAATTCACTGTCCTCTCTTCAAATCTCATTTTGATCTCAAATAAGCACCCCACCATCAACAAACAAAGGATCTCCATGACCAAGTGGCCCAATGGTGTGATGTTTGTAGCCTAAAGAAAACACACAATGTGTGTTTCTCACCGGGCGCCCCTCGTCTTATAGTACAGACTTGGGAGCTGGATCTTTTGCCACTTTGTTTTGAGACAGATGTTTTTCTTTTCTTTCTTTTTATTTTGGATTCTTTTTTTTGGGCTGGGTTGAGTAGAGGTGGGTGAATATTATGGACATTAATATATTATGATTCCATCTCTCTACGTTATTTATTACTTCAAGTATCCATCTACCAACATCCAGCATTCACAAGAAAAAAGAAGAGAGTATCAAGTAAAGAATCCTAATTTTTATTCACACAAAGTCTACTCGTATAAGAGTACTGTAAGATAACCCAATCCCCCAAAACCCCCAAGAATCCCCAAGAAAACAAAAGAAAGAGAGTCAAAAAAGTCAAAACCCCCCAAAAGAAACTCCTACGCTAATGCCTCTCATTCCCCAAAAATAAGAAGACCGGGCTTTTCCCGTCCAACATCCCTCCGTCCAAGAAATATCAAATAACCAGAAACCAAACCCCCCTATTCCTCCCCCTCCCCCTCCAAATTCTCAAACCTAGGAACCTTAAAGCCAACCCAAGGAATCCTACTGCGGAGCAAGAGACTACTACAAACCACACTAACACTACTAGCCGCCATCGCCAAACTAGCCCACACAGGATCAAGACGGACATGTTTCCCATTCTCAACCAGGGGATACAGTACTCCCGCCGCAACGGGGAGGGCAATCATATTATAAACCAGGGCCCAAGCGAAGTTGAACTTGATACGTCGGAAGACAAAGCGACTCAGATCCAAAAGAGTAATCAGAGAGGTCAAATTACTAGAAACGAGCACGAATTCCGCACTCGAGATGGCGATGTCGGAGCCGGAGCCGATGGCAATGCCCACGTCGGCGGTTGTAAGGGCTGGTGAGTCGTTGATTCCATCTCCAACCATAGCAATCAGTGCTCGTTTCTCGATGTGGTCTTTGCCCGAGGATGTAGTGGCTTTTAGACATTTTTGAAGATAGCGGATTTGATCTGCTTTCTCGCTAGGCAGGACACCTGCGATGATGTTCTCGGCTGGGATGCCCACTTGGGCTCCAATGGCATTGGCTGTAATCTGGTTGTCTCCAGAGAGCATCCAGACTGCAGTACCTCGTGTTTGAAGAGCTTGAATGATACTTGGTGCCTCGGGCCGAATGGGGTCGGAGATGGCGAAGATAGCTGCAAGTTCCCATGAGGCCGGTTTCTCCTGCGATGTAATGGCTGCGAGTGCAACGGATCGACCTTGAGCTTTCCATGATTCTAATACCGCCTGAGTAGAAACGGTAATGGCTACATTGTTCTCATTCATTAGAACTTCGTTGCCGACTAGCATATCCATCTGCTTCGACTCGCCAATGGAAAATGTACCACACATTCCTTTGCCTGCAATCTCATCGATTTGACCTAGACTTGGACTCTGGGTTTCTCGTTCGTTGCAGAATGTCTTGATTGCTTTGGCGACAGTATGGCTACTATTCTCCTCGATTGAGCTTATCATTCCAAGGAGCGTGCTACCAGAGATTGTACCATCATCTCCGAACTTGGCAGTTACAGGAAGAATCTGATAATCTGTAATAACAGGTTCACCGCCAACTGTGAGAGTTCCAGTCTTGTCGAAAACGATGCAGTCTAGTCGACTAGCCTTTTCAAATGCTTCGCCACCACCCTTGACGAGAATACCGTATCGAGCAGCAAGACCCCCGCCAACATAGAGAGCAGTTGGTGCAGCAAGAGCCAAACCACAGGGACAAGCCACCACAAAAACAGCAATAGCAAATTGAAGAGACCATGCAGTCCACCCACTGGAGTCTTGTTCCCGCCAATGTTTAGGTAAAGCTCCCGAGAGACCCAATGATAGCCAAGTGATCCAAGTGATGATTGCAATGAGTGTAACAGCAGGAACAAAGTAACTGGTTAGAGAATCTGCAATGCGCTCTATCGGAGCACGACGGGTCTGTCCTTCGCGAACGGCTTTCACTATTTGATCAAGCATGGACGAGCCAGCGACGCCAGTGACTTTGATAGATACCGGTGAACCTTTATTGACGGTTCCAGAAAAAACCTCGTCACCGACAACTTTCTTGACGAGTCTCGACTCTCCGGTAAGACTGGATTCGTCAAATTTGGTCTCTCCTTGGATAAGAGTTCCATCACACGGCGGTGAACCACCATGAACTACCTTGACAGTATCACCAAACTCAAGAAGATCCACGTTGACGGTTTTTAGTGTTTCTGACTGCGGGGTTTTACTGTTCGATTCCCCGGTAGAACTTCCGCCAGTTGACTCGGAATCGCTTGTCAAATGAACGACGAGCAATGCCACTGTAGGTCTGAGCTTCCCGAGCATAGTGACAGCATCTCCAGTTTTCGATTTACTGTATGATTCGATAAGGCGCCCAATGAGTAGGAATAGAGTGAGAAATACCACGGAATCAAAATAAAATGTGCTCTCGTCTATCGGGTCTATCGGATCTAAAGATTTGCTCATACCAGCAGCAACGCCAGCAGCAATGAGTTGTGCTGCGGATGAGATATAGGCGATCGAAGTTCCAAGTGACATGAGCATATTCATGCTTCCAAAGCGAAGAAATCGTTGCAAGTATGGTGTCTTGCTCCCTCGTCGCCACATCGCCCGGACCTCTTTGAATGCTCGAACATGGAAAACATCCGCGCATAGGAAATAAACCGGTGTTGCCATGACGAAGAGTGCCCATTGTGCCCGACTAACTCCAGCACGTAGTGGTTTCATAAGCCACATTCGACCCGGATCATGTTCATCCACCAGACTCATATACACAATGCCAATAATCAGGGTTGGAATGGCAATCACGAGCGTAAGAATGACACGAATGAGGATCCGCAGCTGTTCCCGTCTGTGAAGTTGTCTTGATCGTTCTTCAAGCGTGGGAGGGTGGTAGATTGAGGAAATAATGGAAGGCTCCACTGCAGAAATGGTCTCAATGATGTTGCGAATTGTGAATTTGGGCGCATCCGGGATGTAGCTGACTTTGAGGATCTGATTTTGAAGATCCAAAGGCCCCTCAATTTTGACATTGTCCCCCAAGTCTTCGATTGCTTTCATAACCCTGCCTGGGCAGTGCGGGCAAAACATACCATCCACGAAAATCTCGACATTCCGGCGGACGACGGTTTTTGGGGCAGCTTGATAGAGATTCTTGATATTGACGATGTTATCAACCACGGCATCAAATCCGAGGTCCTCGACACTTTCCACAAGGCGATCCTTGTTCTTTTCCTCGACAAAATCAATTGTTGCGCTATTGGAAATAAGATTGACGATAACCTTTTCAATCCAGTCTTTCTTCTCCAGTTCCTCGGTAATGGTCCCCACACAAGCAGCGCAAGTCATTCCACCAATCGCTAATGTCGCTCTGAATTTCTCTCCAGGTACTGGAACAACGACCAAGGAGGGTGAGAGGGTCTTTTCCATCTTTGGCCTTGAAGATCCATTTTCGCCGGAGCTGGAGGGGAGGGAGGTTTGACTTGTACTGGGGCCATCTTGTCCTTTATTGTCTAGTAAACGACACGATTCACAATTATCAATGTGCCGAGCAGGATATTTTGATTTTGCCGGTCGATTCCTGTCTGACGGGAATTTATGAATGAACCGGTCGAGGTAACCAATATCATTGTTGCTCGGGACGTGTGGTTTGTGTTCCGGTCCCGGCTGTGATAAATCGTTTGTCATGTCGCAGATGTCGAACCCCGCCTGTTCCAATGCGTTTTCAAGCTGGTGTATGGATAGTCCCTCCTCGTGGATAACTGTGACGGAAGAAGACAGGACCGACGGCGCGACGGAGAGCGGTGGCGGGGTAAGACAGGAGAGCACTTCTTTAATATGAGATACACATGAAGGACAGTGGAGGTTAGACAGTAAGAATGAAGTAGTGGTGAGCTTATGCTTCGGGGAAGTTGACGAAGATGAAGCCATCGTGAGTTTGGGTTTTTGTAGTCCCAGCAGTCTCAACCTGGAAGACTTCCTGGTTCGGGCAGAGCAGGCAATACACGACTTGGGCAGGAGCAATGCTGGAATCGTGAGGATTGTAGTGGTACTCGGATAAATAGCGAAGTACTCGAGTAGAGGTGATGGGAATATGGAAGGAGGAACAGAAAACTTTGAAAGAAATAATTTACTTATGGTTAATCCAGATTAACCCCAATCTAGCACTTACATGGAAGGGCATTCACTGACTTTTACGCACAAAATGCGCATGTCCACCTAGCGTGGCAACCGAAACACGCAAAATCATCGCGATGCCGCACAAAAGTCGCAAATGCTGACTAAGACACTTTAACCAATCACCATTCCATCCACATGGAAGTGGGGGCAGCAAAAAGAGGCCGATTTAAGGCATGGCATCCCGAAAACACTATACTTTCGGCTTGAATAAGGTCTATAATTCGGACTTTTGGCTTCTGAAAAATTTAATTGAAACACTAATCGATTGATCCGGCGGGGCTCGATTTTCCGATGGATTTAAACATATTTGAATACTTGGTTGTGGTTCTATTGGCTCCTGTTTTTCTCCCTTGTACAGGCGACCACCTAGGCAATTGGATTTGGGAGCTGATTGACACGTGGTTAGTCCGGTCCATTCTATCATGAAAACCTTGATAGTCTCCAAGTTTGAAACAAACGACGAGCTTACGATATTAATCAGACGATTTAAAAATGATTACATGAACAAGTTCGGATTCAATAATGGTGGAGAAAGTCTAGAAGAATCTAGAAAGGGGCTCGCCAAATCAAGTATGGAGTACATACCTCCGTGCACCGCCCGCCACATTAACATGATATCAACACTCCTCTTTCTGGAGTCGGAAATTCCAAATAATATACTCCATAGAATCCAAGCCACATTACAAATTATAAATGCTTGTAATAGCTCTAAGCAAAGTATTGGATATAAAACTATTGAGACCATGTGACTCGATGTCATGTGATGTGCTTCGGTTTTCACTCTCACGTTCACATCCAATAAGCGTATCCATGGAAGAGTAAGCGAAATCCACCCATAGTAACTAATTACTCAGCAAGAAGTCGGCCGAAATAAGAAGAACTTAGACAAGCAACGGATTCATGAGATATCCTCGAAAACTCCGGCTCAGACTAACAAGGCTACAAAACTACTCGGTAGTGAAGTGATAACAGACTTCTAGGGCCCGATTGCTACAGGACAAACACTAGTTATATCCAAGCTTCCCACCAGATCCTCGACTACTTCCTCACTAATACCTGCCCGACTAACTACATCCAATGCATCCATCGAAGGGCAAGTAAGCCCTATCGGGGGGGAGAAAAATCTACTGAACTCATCGATTAAAAGGGCTCATTTGGCTCGGAATTTGGGTGCAAGTTAGAAAATTAGATACAGAAAGTACCACTCCTTCTGCGATTTCAAGGACTCGTGTAAATTATGAAAATCTGCATATAACTTACAGACTTGATTAGTCGATACTAAGTTATGAGCCAAAAATGCACTAACTAATCATTCAGCATCAAAACCAGTTCGATTATAATGGACTTAAGGTGTCTAACTTATGAGTTACTCGTCTAAATCCTCCGGCTTAGACTAACAAGTCTTACCAAAATAGTTGAGCGAGGAGGTATATCTAGAACTTGATTCCCACAATATTCTTTCACTTTCATGTTCTTTTTTTTTTTCACTGAAATCTTCATCGTTACTTCAAAAAAAGACTGACTCACTTCAAACGAAGCAGTCAAGTTACAGTTCAGAACCATGATGAAACGCAAACCTCCCTCTCTCTTCCACTATCTTATACGAAAACCAACGACACCAATTATACATCCCACCACCGACTTCTAAGTCATAATTGACGCCCTGCTCTCATATCCGCCCTCTCTAACGAAAACCAACGACACCTATAATGCCATACGTCCTACCACCCAAGTCCTACATCGACGCTCTGCTATCTCATCCAACCTTTGTTTCACCGTTTCTTCATTCTTGTCTATGAACTCATTTTAAACTGCCGAATATCCTGCTACAGAATCCACCGGAATTTCTCTTTATTCTTTTTATATTTTTACCTCCTTTTATCAATCACTTCAAACCGCCAAACAAGCCGTCCCTTACGAATTCAGCACCATCCTCAGCACCATTTTCAGCCCATCCTCTGAGCTTCTAAAACCACCTCTTAATAAAACACCAACAGATTCCTTAATTCTTCACCAACTATTACAACATTACAACATTACAACCACTCTTTCCTTCTCAGCTTCTCAACCTTTATTTTTATTTTTATTTTTACTTTTACTCTTAGTCCGTCAGACACTCTTCTCTCGTCTTCGACTTCCCTACACCCGAACTCCCATCGATACCGTCCTCGTCACCATCTACGGCCCTTCCTCTGAGCTCTCAACCCTACTTCTTACTTTTATTATCAAACCCTCTTCTCTCGCCTTATATTTTAACAAAATCGACATCGCCAACTCCAACCTCTTATCTACAATACCCCAAATCCTTCTACAATCCAACAGAACCTCTCCCCCCCTCCTCTATACAATCTCGCTCGCCTTCCGCCACCAGCTAAACAATTTATCCCGTACAAACTCAGCACCATTTCCAGTCCCTTCTTCTAAGCTCTCCGACCTACCTCGAAAAACACGCCCCAACAACCCCATTCAGTCCTTTCACCATCTATTTAATGCAACATCACAACATTCTTCCCTCCTTATAGAATTTCTATCCTTTCATTTTTTACTTTTAGTCTTTCAAACTCTCCTCTTTCGCCCTCTACTTCCCTAAAAAATCGACATCTCACATACAAAGTCCTTCGATCGACCCAACATCCTTCCACAGAATCCAACGGGATGTCTCTATTCTTCATACTTTACAATATCATTATATTTTATAACTTCTATACCCCGTCTCGCTACACCTAGCTACACCTCTCATTTCTATTTAAACCCACCACCTCGCTTTCCTCACCCGTAAACCCTTAAACAACAATGAACAACGAATCTACAACCACCCCGTCCCCCCGAAAACTCCGGAAAACTGTCGAAAGCCTCCGATCTCTAGATTTCAACATCCAATCCACAACCTATCCTCACTCACAACCAACAACCTATCCTCACTCACAAAACTCCACCCGAACAACCACTCCGAATCCAGCAACCCCTTCCTCGCCTCCCAACCCAACAACCCAACCTCCACCTTCCAACCTCCAAACCCCCACCAACGCCACCTGCCAACCTCCAAACCCCCATCAACGCCACCCACCAAACCACGACCCACGACCACACGACTCCGGGGGATGCGAAGACTCAACACCTGTACGCGGTGCATCCTACGAACCTTCAGCTAACACAGGGCTTAACCTCCCTGCGTTAGTCTGGAGAGCTAAGATTGAGTCGGGCATGTATAGGTAAGTGTAAAAGTATAGAAGTTATATGATTATATAAGTAGATAAGTGTCTACATGCGCTACAAAATCCCGATGCTCACGCTATCGTGGCCTTGATTCTTTGTTAAGTACGAACTCGATACTAGGTACGAATTGCACCTAGAATCTATCGGAGACAGGCATTCCTCTATCTTATATATACGCCTACGTCCCTACTAAGCTAGACCCTATTTACTGCACTTTTATAAGTATATATAGGTACCTAGAATTCCAGAATCCAGATCCTACAAAGAAGGAAGGACGAGGATATACCTTTTAAGGGGATAGATTAGCTTAATCATACTATATCACTAACAACACACGAACACAATAACAAACGACTTCAGAACTCAGAATTCAGAATTCCCCGTTGCGGCATCTACATACAACATAACATATTCTACATGATCCTCCTTCCAAACTCACTCATCCAACCATCATTCATTCCGTGAGGAACCACCAACCGCTATACTATCCTACACAGCTCATCTATCGAAGATACACACCCCACCATCTAGATCCCCATCCCTCGCAAAAAGAGCAAAGACATGCAAGACATGCAACCATGGTATCCATCAGGAAAAAAAACAAACAAGGTCCGACCAACCAGTCGGTCAGTCAACGCCAGATCCCAAAGAACACTCGTAATGTACAACGATCCGTCAATCAAAGTAATGGTCCCACACCATCCTATATCAGACGCCCAAACGCCGTCACGAAAAAAGTTCCAGTCGAGTCTGCTCGCATCCATGGCCACAAAGCGAAGAGCATCATTTACTCATCCCCACCATTTTGACCACCTTATTCCACCACTCACCCTCACCCTCCTCCCCACCCCCCTCAAGCGCAGCTAAATACGCATCCCTAGCCTCCACCCTCGCCTTCTCATCATCCTTTCCCACCTCCTCCTTCCTCATCTTCTCCCCCATCTCCCCAATAATCTTCTTCACCTCGGCCCTCAGAAGGCGTTCCAACTTCGGCATGCTCTCCCCCTCAGGTAACTGCGTCCCAGAAATAACCTGTGTATAATCACGATTCATAGTGGACCAAACTTCCTCTGCTTTGCCCGCCATTTCGTTCTCGACTTGGCGACACATTGCGGTTAGACGGGCTTTTACACCGTCGACGGATTGTTGGAACATGGTGGTTTTTGTTTGGGTGATGTGGTTGTTCATGTGGCTTTTCATGCGGATGAATTGTCCTGTGGGGAAGGGTAAGTATGGATTGTAAAGGGGTGGGCATGGGGTGGAGGGGTGTTTTTGATGGACTTACCAGGTCCTACTTCTGCGGCGCAGAATTCGTAGCTTGATAGGAGGGCTTCGGCGACGACGGGGGTGAACTCGCGGTTAGCTTCTCGTTGGGAATTACTGATTAGTTCGACTACAACATTTCCATTGTTAGCAAAGATATCAGAAATGAAGCCATCAAATGAAGATTAAAAAAGGGATCTACTTGCCCATAGCTTGTCCCAATTGCGCAAAAGTAGCTTCATAATTTCTCAACTGTTGACCCAGCATTCCAAGACCCGCAACTCCAAGTCCTGCCTTTTGACTACGAGTCTCAATTTCCTTATGAAATTGATGCAACAACGCCTTACTCTTTCTCGCGAAGCTCGCCAGAACATGAGGAACCTTCCGAGCGAAGGCCTTTTCCCAGTTATTAGCAAGGCCCTTGATGATAGGTTCCGTGAGCTGGTGGTTCAGATCATGCTCTCCGTTCTTGTTAGAAAAGACCCCATTTCGACGACACAAGGCTTTGTAGGTGGCCCAGTAGAAGCCGCCCATGTGTCGATCTCCCCATCTTGTGGATGTAGTATTAGCATCCGTGACGGCTTGCTGGACAACTCCATCAAAATTATCAAAGATGTTCTCCGCAAGAGTCTGCTTCATCTCTTCAAGACACTCTGTGACGGACTTGTCGAGATTCCTTTCCAAGATCTGAAGTCGGCTCTTCAAGAATCTTGACTCGGCAGCCATCTGCGTGCTCGACATATTAAGGCCAGTGCCATCATTAGACGACCAGAGCGTCAACGAGTTGATCAGTTGGCTAAGATCCGTCAAGAAACGACGACAGTTTGAAGCCCGTCCTCCCTCCGTAAGCTTCTTGCAATGAGCCCTGAGCTGTGGAACCTCGGTCTCTTCAACAGTTCTAAAACCAGGGACATCAGCATCACGTTGCATACGCCCACACAGCTTTTGATAAGCTCGAGAGCTAACGCAGAAAACAGGGAGCGAGCGAGCCACTTCCTCGTAATCTCGGATATCCTCGTCTGGGTCGAAGGTCTCCTCATCTTCCTCTTGTGCGTTTTCTTGGTCAAGCTCCTTGATACCAGCAGCAAAGTCGGTTTGGATTGCCGTCTTGGAGTAATCATTTCTACCGGCAATACAGACGGCGCTCATCTTGGTCTCCAATTCCTGATATGTCTTTGTCAAGTCAGTTTGCTCCACTTTGAGAGCTTTAATCTTGAGGTCAATTTCCGCGCGCTCACGGCGGGCATTCTTCTTGTCGCCCTTTAATTGGGTAATCTTCTCCTCAATTGCTTCCTCGGTCAAAGGATCGCCCTTGTCGGGGTTGGAGCCCGCGTCACTTTCGGCATCAGAAGCAGTCTCGTCATCGTCGCTACCTTCATCTTCTTCCTCTTCATCGCCGTCATCGATGAAATCGTCGTCATCTTCATCTCCATCCTGTTCCTTGGATTTGGACTTTGAAGATTTAGACTTTTTGGCCTTCTTATTCGACTTCTCAGGCGTCGACGATCTCTTCCTCTTCTTTTCCAGGGCCGTCGATGGAGCGTATACAGTCTTGCCGTCTTGTAACTCTTCCAGCAATTTCTGTTTTCCCATGTCAGTTTACCATTAACCCGCACACGTGTAGATAAACATACCTCCCAAATCTCAATTTGATCATCTGCGTCGTTGATGATCTCAGCGTAAACAGCTTTAGACTCTTGCGTATCCTCAATAGTCTTCTTCAACGCCTTCTTTTTCTCTTCGATCGAGTCCATGGTCTTCCAATCATCGGCCATTTGCTCTTCCAATCCCAAACTGTCGGATGCTTCGGTAATGGAAATGTCGTCCGTCTTAGAACAGATGAAGGTAACGCGAGAGTAGATGCCATCATATTTGAGTTGTCGCTTGAAAGACTCGCCAAGTAGGTTCTTCGCTGCCTTGTCGTCAACAGCTCTTCCGATAGGAGCAACAACCCACTGAAGAATCAGTTAGCTTCAACCTCTTACATAATTATGTTTCAAAACTCACAAGTCCAGTACACTTCTTGAGATATCCAGCAGCAACGGCAGCACGTGCAGCGTTCGAGTCGTGGACACCTGGAAGATCAACAAGAATTGCTCCAGTTGATAGAGCGTCTGCTTTAACATAAATTCTGACCACTTTAATCATGGGCCAGAACTCCATCGTCTTTGGCTCGGGTTTTTCTCCCTATGATAACATCAGTCAGCAATCAAGAATGCATATCCAGGACAGTATAATCCCAAGACCTTCCTACTGGAAGCTAGACAATTTGTCCCAGGTGATTAAGGAGAGTGAACAAACCTTCTGCTTTTTCTTCTTCTTATCACCAGACTTCTCCTTACTATCGACATACGATTGGAGCTCCTTATAAAAGTCATCGGGCTTAGGTTTCGCGACGTTAATGGTCGTACCAAGAACCTTCTTGATGGCGGCCTCGTTCATCAATTGCTCAACAGTACAAGAAGCCAACATCTCTCTAGTCTTGTGAGGATAGACTGATAGGTATCAAGTAAGCAAATTTTCTACAAAAACCGGCTTCATAGAAATAACTTACCAGCCTTGATCTTAGCATAGGCAATTCCAGCTTCAGAGTCAGGAGTAGAATAGTCACTTGAAAGCTAGTTTGATATTAGTAATAAGCTTGGGCCATGAGAGGTTCTACAACTTACTCCACCACTGTCATTCTTGAGTTCAGACAGAGAAAGTTGGAGGTCCTTCTTCCAATCTTCTGGTTTGATGAACTCAATTTCTGCGCGGTACTTCTCGCTTTCAATCTCGGAATGGTTAAACGACATCTCGGTAACCACAGCAGTACAAGCTCTCACTATTGAAAGGTCAGCATTCTCTCCAAAACATCGGAAAAGCTTATAGAACAGGAGATGTCAAGTCAACTTACTGCAATTAGTAGGAACCAATCTCTCCTCATCAAGAATAGCATTAATAACACTCGATTTTCCCGCCCCAGTATTGCCCACAACACCAATAATAGTTGGCGTGTTAACATTGTGGTTCTTCAAAGTATTCAATTGTGTAACCCAATGCTTGGAATCCTGAGAAGCCACCCCACTTGCTTCGAAAGGCTTTAATAGACTGTCAACAAATGCCTTGCTACTTCTGACCTCTGCCTCAAGAGCATCTGGGCCGGCTGTCTCGACAATTTCATGTAGTCTTTTGGCGATCTGACCACGAGCAGCCTCAGGAAGAGGTTCATCAACATCCATTCCCTCTTGGTTTCCAATATCTTGTGGTGTGTGACGAGGGGCAGGCGAGGGGTTCGAAACACTAACACTTCGTTGAGGGGTAGCCGAGGGGTTTGAGAGACTGATGGCTCGTTGAGGGGTAGCTGGGCTAGCAACTAGACGCACAAAATCAATATTTATAAACTCCTCAGAGAAACAAGGAAAAGGAAAGACACACCAGGCTCAGATCTAACAGGAGGCAGTCTTTGATGAGGCTCAGATTTAACAGGAGGAGGCAGTCTTTGGTGATGAGGCTCAGATCTAACAGGAGGCAGTCTTTGATGAGGCTCAGATTTAACAGGAGGCAGTCTTTGATGAGAAGGCAACGTTGAAGGTGAAGCTGAAGCTGAGACAGGTGGTACACCATAAACAAAGCTCGCAACCCCTCCATTCTCACTCTTCACCACACCACCCATCGCACCCCCCCTATTCACCCCAGAATTCATGACCTGAGAACCACTCGCAACAGCCTCCAGCGGATTCCTCTCAACAAGACTCGCCGTAAGAGCAACAATATGATCGTGAAAAAAGTCCAAGATCGAGACTTGTAGTACATCGCCAAGGGTGACACCATCGTAACATAGATTGACATGGTGATTATTATTGCGTTTGTAATATTCATCCTTGAGTTTGGCGATGGTGGTTTTCTATCTGTATTAGCAGATGCAAACTGCAATTTCCCATCCACACAATTCCACATAAAAGGATCAAAACGAAAGGAGGTAAAGAGGGCAAGGGACGGAAATAGACATACAGCTTTGACCTTATACCAAATATACTTCTCCGTCTCACAGCTCTCCAAAACCTGATCATGGGGCAGAACCATAACGAAGAAGAATTCTCTCTCAAACGCAACACCAGTAGGAATATGTGCTCGTGCGAGGTCGTGGATACTACCCGGTTGGGGCGCCGGTATTGTTCTCTCCATCTCGTCTCCTACCTCCGTATCTCCCTTGAGGTACTGTAGTTCCAAACCCCTCCAACCGTTGGAGTCCAACGGCTCAGTAAGAGAAAACCACCAATCAAGCCCCGAAATCGTGTCTCGTACTCGTAGAAAGGAACCTCATGCACAAACGGTTTCGTGGCTGAAATCCCTCGAATACCTCGAGTTAGAGGTATCTATGTATCGTCCTATCGTCGTACAACTCTCTATCTCGAAAACAATGGACAATGTTCATAGACTATCCGTATTCGTAGCTGTCGTAGATCGTCGTGTCGTCAAAAAAGACTTCAAGAAGAACAGACACTTCAATTGGATTATGATAGAAACCAACTTTCCAACTACGGAAACTTCGCGAACTCGCAAACGCGTCCCCCGAAATTGGTCTATGCTCCTAGCGCGCGATCACGCGTTTTCTTCCAGGGATCTTCCTTCCTTCAATTACCTCCGTAAAGTTCGGACGCAGACCCGACTTGTCACAAAAGCGGCAGCCCGCCTATCCCATGTACTCGTGTAACCTAACCCACCAAAAACCAGCCAAAAGAAAAGTGAATATAAACACAATTCACTACACTTCAAAGTCCACCTTACCTTACTTCCCACGTGCTTACCCAGTCATTATCAATTAATAAAACTAATTCACTTACTTACTATATCTCACTACGTCTCCCTCATAAACACCACATCTCTCACAAAAAGACTCAAGAATCCCAAAGATTTCACAGAAAAGTTCTTTTGATATTATCTAGTCATCTCATCCTCATCTCACCCTCACACCCCTCACCCCCTACTATCTACAGTTACACCTCCTCCACCCTCATCCCCTCACAGCCCTTCCCTTCACCCACCACTTCTCACCCCCACCCCAATTCAATGAGCATATCTCTCTCTGTATGTCCTGATCTCTCGATCAGAATATATAAACAAAACAAAAAAAAAGGAAACTTAGAAGCGAAAAGAGTGTCGGCCGTAGGCCAAATATCAGCGCATAAGGAAAAAATAAAGCCTAAAATAAACATGAGGAGAAGATAATGAGAAATGAAAAAAAGAAGACCAAAGTGGTATATGTCCCTTGAAAACAACAAAAAGCCAGGGAAGGCCAAAACACACACAAATGAACACGCTCAAGACCAAACCAAAAAAACAGAACGAAAAAAACTGCAAAGGAAAGAAAAGAAAATGTAAATGCCGCCCAAAGAACAAGAAGGAAAGGATCGAATCCCCTCCTCATGAATGAATGCCGCCCACTCCAGAAAAAAAATCCGAAAATTCAAAAAAATGTTATCGAAGAAAATGAGCATCTCCCTTTAAACGCCATCGAAAAGCAAACAGCAAACGCCAATCGCAGGAAAACTTTGAGTTGGAGAGAGAAAAAATTCGTTATTAACATTATGCATATGTTGTTGCTTTTGTTCTTCTTTTCTGTCTGCTCAACTTTTTGCTTGCCGAACTTCTTCTTTCGAAGATCATGTCGATTTCTTCCTGCCAAACAACCCTTTTCGAGTTTTACTTTGAGTCCTGGTCGTTTCTCCAGATTTTCGAGGTTCTCCGGCTGCTACATCACTGGGATCTTCGTTGTACTTGGCTTTGTAAATCCTACGAAATGTTAGTTACCAGAAAGTTATGTCAAGTGCAATGGACAAAACATACCAACTGTTCCCAATCATGCTGATTCCCTTGGCTTCTGCCTGTCGATAAAATCGTGCACTCTTCTTGAGATCCTTCTTGCATCCCACACCTTGGGCATAGCAAAATCCTGTCTCAGCAAGAGCATCGGCATCTCCCCAAGCTAGAAAATATTATTAGTCTCCGTTTGTTAATTGCAATTCAAAATCGAAAAACTTACATCCAGCAATCTCGAAACATCTCAAGGCAAGAACTTTATCCTGTTCAATACCCCAACCATTCATATGACTGACACCCAACTCATAAATGCTCAGAGCGAATTGAGCCTTTCTGGTCTTTCGTTCCATCACATCCACTTTCTTGCCATCCTTAAGCGTCTCCTCGTCATCGGCAATTTCCAATTGTGCAGAGTCAGCAGCTTTTCGTAGCCAAGCCACTCCCTCTTTCTGATTTGGTCGACAACCCCAACCATGTCTACAAGCTAGTGCATAGAGAAGCATTCCTGTGGGGTGATTTTGTCTAGCTGCGAGTCTAAGGTGATACGTTGACTTGGTCAATGCACCTGCTTCGTGGTACTCAATAGCTCGAGAGACATGCTCTTCTGGAGAGCAATCAATCGTTGACATGGAATGCTGCGACTTGGCTTTGATGGTAATTGATGAGGCCAAAGATGGAGTGTACTGATGACCAGTGTTCGGCCTGGAGTCACTTTCAGGTGCCCGAGATCCATGTGGCGGTGATGGTGGTGCATTGCCCTGGCTTGGATGAATATTATCTCCGGTATGTGGTAGATCCCAGGCACACTGCGCCTGGCCATTGGCATCCTGGAATATGAATGAGTTTCTTTGTAGCATCTTACCTCGCGGCAGGTTGAATCGAGAGTATACGTAGGAAGGGGCTGCTCCATTTTCGTTTGGAGCATCTAAAAACGCCTCACTATGCATACTGACTGGGGTATGAGCTGTCTCATCTCCTAGGATAAAAGAAGGTTGGCTATCGGATGATTCTTGCCGCGAAGGTCCTCTAGGAATATCAATTGGATATCCTCCATGTGTACTGGCTCTACTGATTGGTCTGGAAAAGTTGAAAGCGGGCCGCGGTAATCCAGCCGTGGAATATTCCGAGCTTACAGAATCAGGTCTTCCATTATACATCGCTGTGGAATTAGGAGACGTAGACAAATTCGGAACCTGTCTTTCGGGAGAAATACCCGACAGGACGCGGGGTTGGTTATGACGATTCGTCTCATCATCTGAGCTACTCGTGGACATTGATCGTGGGCTTGCGTTTCGTGGTGGATAAGGTGACCTTGGGGGAGCCAAAGCTCTTGAATCATAACCGTGTATTCCTAAGGGTGATTCATTTGGTCGTCGAGCGCCGAGCGCGCGTGCTCTGATTGAATCTACACTTTGCCTGGGCCTTAAATCTCCGGAATAATTCTGTGGTTTGAATTGGTATGAATCTCTTCTATCCATGGGTTGTGGTGATTGCTCTGTACGCGCACCAAAATCCGAGCGAGCATGAGTGATTGGCGGCCTCCTACCTCTGTCTTCCTCTTCTTGAAATTCGAATTGGTTGTTTGGAGTTGGTGGGATAGGTGGTAAATCAGTCTCTGGCGGTAAGGGACCACTGAGGAGCGGGTGAACAGAAACTGGTCTTTCCAGAGGAACTTCAATTTCAGTCGTTACGGCGGGGCTGTTCCCCTCTGTAGGTGAATTGCCGCAAGGACTATTCGTATCCACGGATGCAGAGCGAAAGTAATGTGGTCCACTGTTCAAATCCTCAACTGCCAGAGGCGGCAGTCTGCTCATCCGCTTGTCTCCATTCATGCTCTCTTCTAACTGTTTGGCCAGCGCTCGGCTCTGTGCTGCAAAGGCATCGAGAGGTGAAAGTGCCGGTGGTACATCCCCCGCGATATGTAAACGAGGTGAAGGAAGGCTTCGGGGCGATGGCATGCCGTTGCCAAATGGCCCATGGGATTGACTTCTCACATCGATGTAGGCCGGCCGTACGAAATTGGGTCGTTTGCCGGACATCGTGAGGAGTCGCTTTCAAAGAAGGTCGTGACCAGTGTGTATGTGTGTTTTCTCGCTCTCCAAGACCGCTATAGTCACGTAAATGAGGGGGAGTGAGTTGCCAACGATGGCGGTAATGATTTGTACAAAAGAAGGGGTTATTCGTGGGTCGCTGATCCAGGAATTCAACGTTGTGGCTACAGAAAGGACAAAATGAAGGTGTGGGTGTATTTCTGTCGTCGTGCTTCCATAAATGGATTGGATCGAACTGCGCAAGGGCGGGCTGCGTTCAGGTGGGTGGTCAGGTCAGGTCACAAGTGGTAGTGGTTTGGTGGTCGATGATGGTGAAGGATCGTCGTGAATAAGCTCTCGGTAGAATGGAGGGATGTCGAAGGTTGACCGTGGTAGGAAACTGGGGATGCTGCGCAATTGGAAAGGAATAGGTTGTGTACTCGTATTCTTCTTTTTTTACACGTAGGTATGGGGTATGGGGGGGGGATGGGGGTGGCGACGGCCGACTATCGGGGTCGCAAGCGACGCAGCGATGGGGATGGTGTTGAAAATGCGATGAAGTCTAAGGAGCGTGGGCGTGGCAGCTCGCTGCTACAAGTATAGATGGGACGACGGGGACGCCAACAAAGATGCGATGATGCAAAGAATCGTGTTGTGCCTGTTTCAAGAGGCGGATGGCCTTGGGGAGGTGCGAACAGGAGGAGCTTGGAGAGTTTGGGCTTGGGTTTGGCAATGGGGGGAGGAGCGGCTGCGGCCAAATGCAGGTACAGGCATTTGGCGAAGTTTTGAGGAGAAGGGCCTGAGAAGAGCCTGGAGGCTGGCACTGAGGGTGCAGGTGGGTTTGCGGGCTGCGGGTTGCGGGAATAATGGGGGATCGGGAACTTTCTGCAGGTGCAGGTGCAGGTCGATGGAGGAGCGAGCGCTCAAGCTTACTGGTGGACGCTTCACAGTAGGGGAACAGTACTCCGTGGGCGTGGGCGTGGGCGTGGACTGTAGGGGAGGGGAATACCTAGGTAGTACTCGTACGGAGGTACTCGTAGGCCCTAGGGGGAGTGAACCCAAGGGGAAGGTTCGGTGCAGAAGTGAATGCACTGAACTTCGGCCTGGCTGGTTTGGCGAGCCGGCAGCTTGATTTGCAAGATTGCAATTTGATGCTGGAGTCTCTCTCGAGAGAGATCTGGTCCGGTGGAGGGGAATTGGAATTGGGAATTGATTTGGTGTGCTTCAGGGGCCGCCTTCAACTTCTCTTGGCCGGTGCCAGAAGTTTCGTTCCCCTTATTTTCCTCTGTGCGTCTGGGCTGTCTCTCGATGTAGCAACGATGGACGACGATGGCGTTTGACCTGCAGAGGAACAAGCAGCGGGCGGTGGGTCAAATACCGATGAGATCCTGGAGACAAAAGAGAGGGATAGAAATCTAATCGTTCAAGGGCCGAAACAAAAAAAAACAAATAAGAATAAACCGACGACGAAGGAGTGTAGAGAATCGAAACGTGCCAGAACCAGAACCTCGGATGAGGGAAGAACTTGGGATGAGAATGCGAAAGAGAACCTGAAGAACCGACGGGGGAAAGAATTGAGAAAAAGCTGGTCACTCCATCCATCAAACATTTCACATTTCTTCGCCTAATTACGCTCCGTAGCTGGTCTAAAATAAAATCATTTCGTGAGACCATCGCCATCGTCTTGGCGATGTCGGTCTCAACACCCTCATTGGTTGCTTCCCCTGATGAGATGAGAGGAGGCCCCAAAAAACAAAAAAGGGGGGCCATAAGATGGGGAAGCTAACCTTTTTCCAGACCACATCCGACGACCATCAGGTCCATCACCTGCAATTCCAATTCCAATTAAATTGAAGAATGAAATAATCCTTCTTCTCCGTACCCGAGTACCATCTACTGCTACAATACTCCCCGCCGTACAAAGTACCATCTACAACTTCCCAATAGCCCAACTGACATCATCGCATTCCCCGTCTCGTCTTCCGACCCTCGGAATGCGCTTAAAGCCTCTCTCTCCGAATCCTCGTAACAGTCTTAAAGTTATATTTAGCATCAGCCTTACTCTCTATTGCCAAAGTAAGGAACCACCAAGGAAGAACCCTTCGAATATACTAAAGTTCTAAACTCGGCCCTAGCAAGGTTCCCTCCCTTCCACCCAACCACCAAAACAGCCATAACCCCCTCAAGGAAAAAAATATAAATACATTGCCCTACTCCATCCGGCATCTCAAAAAAACCCAAGAAGTACCGCCGTACAGTAAATTTTACAACTCAACATTCCCAATCCCACCCAGTCCCAAGAGTTCTTATTCATCCCCAACCGATCATCCCCCAAATTACACATCCACAACCTATCTCGTCCTCTGGAATCCCATCGACTCAGTTTAACCCTTTAACCCTTTAACCCTTTAACCCTCCCCATCTCGTCTCGTCTCGTCTCGTCTACAAAAAAAATCATTTTTGAAAAATTCAAATTCAAAAATCCAAAAACGTTCATCCACCCACCACCAACCACTCCCCTCAGTAGTCAAAAAACGGGCATTACCGTCCGTCCAAGTTCCAACGTACTCCGTCCTCCCACTGCACCACGCTACTAGCAAGCAACGCATGAAAATCCGGGGTTAATCGCCGCCACCTGCCATGCCATGCCACCTAATCGCATCCAGGGCATTTCTCCCCAACGGCTCAACGAGAGCGATAGAAGCTTATTTCTCAATTTACTTTGCAGTACGAAGTATTTGTACAAAGCATTTGTACAATAGCAGTAACAGACCACACGGTACGACCACTCCCTGGTCTGCCCCCCCAATATACTTCGTATGCGAGAAACAAACAGTACAGTTCTTTCCTCCAGGACAGTAAAGTACAGATTGAACAGAACAGAACAGTTTGTATTTATCTGTAGAATTTCATAAAGGAAAGGTGTCTTCGAATCGGATTCGCTCTGCTTAACCATTTATTGGACTGGACAAGTAACACCCTTCCTCAGAGTCCCGTTCCAATAACCAGGGACTGACTTATCTTATCAACTGACACATTTCTGCCCCTCACCTGCATGTTGTTTCCCACCCAGACCAGACCAGGCCAGGACAGGTCAGGTCAAACTACCATATATCACAAAACGCCCAACAGCCAATCAATCAATCTGTAACAGTGTAACATCGGTCCTCGTAATTCAAAGCTGCTCGTTTACTAATCGGCCTATACAAAAAATATATCCCTCTAAACTCCGGCCCATGCCAACACAAACACCTCCATTGCCCTAATTTCTATCTATTTACATGGTTTTAGATTGCATCTTTCGCAGACGTGATCCTCCCTCGTACAATCCACGGTCCACGGCCGCGGCCACAGTCAAAGTCCCACCAATAATGGCGCAAAGACCAGTCAAGAAGCCTGTGAAAGTTTTGGATCGCTCCTCTCGGTTGATGACTTTCATGGGTGAGATGTCCTGGGAGAATGTTAGCGCAGATTCAGAGCATTCAGAGAAAAGGACTTGGAGACTTACGTATGAGAAGAAAACACCTGGAATACCACCACGAGCGTGAACCTTCTCCTTGTGACCATCAGCGGCATCATCACCACCCATCAAACTTCGACGATGGCTGGTGACTGAGTATTGATGGGTCTCGATGCTACCATCCGGTGCGTGTCCAAAGGCTCCGAGTCCGACGTGCTCTTCAGGATGTGTAGCAGAGGTCGAAGTATCCCATCCCAAAGGAAGATAAGAGGTTGAAACGACTTTGATAAAGTACATGAAGTTGAAATTGGGGTCATTCGTCAATTGCTCAGTGTGGTCCAATGGGTTCTCATGGTGGTTGGTCCAGAAACTTGGCCTGGTGCTTCTCTTCTTGGTCACATCCGCGGACAGTTGTGGACCAAATCGAAGGGAGTGGATCTGATGAGTGAAATGATGGCCACCTTCGACTGGAGTCTCGTAGTAGTTGTTCAAATCGTGAACGTGCATATTCCCGTTGCTGAAACTGCGTCCTGGGGCAATGTGGAAATTTCCAATGACCTTGTTGACTCTGAGATTTCCAACAATTCGGCATCCTTCCTTTCTTTGGGCATCCAGTTTTTCTCCGTAGTGTTCGCGCTCGCATTGTTCAACACCTTCTCCTCTCCCAAATGCCCATGAGACACCAGCATAAGCCTCTCGGACTTCGTCGCAAGTGTTACAGCAGCCGGCTTTTTTCGCATTTGCAGGAGCGGTGGCACCATAACAACCACCGCAGTAGCTTGGGTCAAGATGTGTCGCTTGGTCATCCTCAGCGTGTCTGCCATGAAATTAATGATTTGTCCAGAAACCTCGCAAGCCTCTTCCAACCACTTACAAATCCAAAGGTTTGATACCGATAACATGCCCACCCTCTGACTTGGGCGCCATTCGGATCTTACTAATACCGTGCATCACACCCACTTGTTGTTCCCCAGAAACATCCATCACATCCAAGGTCAAAAGCTCGCAAGGTATCGCGGGGAAGGTAATATTCAGATGGATTTCCATCTTTTCGCCTATTCACAATCACAGAATTAGCAGTTGCATTCTTGTCGTTCTTCTATAACTCGTAACCACATACCTCGACCCTTATCCACAATCAATTCCGGGTGGATGACGACGCGCCTGTAATCCGCCCATTCTCCCCAGGCAAGCCAGAAAACAACAAGCAATGAAGCTATCGTGACAATACCTCCCGAGGTTGTCCGCACTCTGGCCTCATCCACCGTCTTTGTAAAGGCATCTAGCCGCGTAAATCTTGATTTTGGTGCCATGGTCCGAAAGTTGGAGTGGTGTTAGAGGGGAGTTGGTGATAATCCTAGTTAACGACACAGCGACACCGCGCGGGCAAGAATTGGGCCGCAGTCCTCAAAGATGCATCAAAATGCAACCGGCTAGCCCAATTGGAGGGAGAATTAGAAATTCAAAGTAAGGAAAGAAAGATAAGACAGATTTCGATTTCTATTGCGACGTGGAGAATGCGCGCGCCAGAGACTTGATATCAAGCGGATTTTGGTGAGGACAGCTTTCAAAAGAGTCCCGTCGCTCGTGAAGTCGCAACCTTGACCCTGCACGGACGTGCAAGCCGAGAGTCTATAGGTACATGGGCCTGAGGTACGAGACGAGGCCCAGGCCTGGAGAAGGCAGAAGCCCAGAAGAAGGTACCTGAGTGAGTCTTGGGGTCTTGGGAGTGAACTCAGTGAACTCAGTGAACTCGAGTCCATATAGGCTAAGTCCATATCAATTACCCGGGTAGAGTACAGGCTGTACTCCATACAGCCCTCCGAAGAGGCTCAAAGGCTCAGAATGACTCTTCGGTAGCCAGTTTCATATATAACCAATTTAGGGCTTTCTGAGGATTGTTTGGCTGCCTCGACATCTCATAATACTAGCATTCCTACGTCACAGTCATTCACCTGACGAGTACAGAGTACACCAGCGTATGACTAGTTAGGTTTGACTCCAATTGGGCTGCACCAAACCCCCCCACCCCCATAAAACTCCGCCCAGGCCCTGCCTTGCACCAATTGTCTTTTTCAGCGTCAGCCTTCTCCTCTCGCAGCTCAAAGCATCGCATTGCAACGCCCAACCTACTGACCTTCCTTTGACCACACCACGACCTTTGCGCCGTCGTGCCAAACACCATAGACTCCACGAAGCAACCATCCTATTTTTCCATTTCCTTCACCGGATTATTCATTCTTTTACTGCGCTCTTGGTGTGTAAACCCTCGTCCGACTCGGCTCCTCCTCCAGTTCTCAACCGACCACCAGGTCGGTGCCTCACAACCCCTCCTCACCCTTGACGATTTGACGATTTGACGATACGGAAAATCCGCCTCGCACAAAGAATCATACACCAAGTGCTGAGACGAATATATCGAAAACATGGTCCAGCTTGCGCCGTCCGCGCCTCGTGGTCCCAGAAATGCTCCATCTGGTGTTCGCGGCCGAGGTGGAATTCAAAAGCGCAAGGCTGGCGGTACTAGAGTCGACAAAGATGGCGACTTGGTGATGGATCCTACGACTGCTGCCGACAAGCGCAGAGCAGCAAGGAGTCAACTTGGAGGAGGCGGATCGTCCCGAGGGCAAGGAAATGGGCGAACAAACGGAGGCCCTTCACGCGGAGGGAAGGCTGGGATGATGAAGGCACAGCAGGCCATCATCAGAGGCTTGAACGCGAAATCGTCACAGGCCAACGTTCTGCAATCACGAATTACAGCCGGAACCCGACTACAAATCGAAGGCTTAAGCGCGAGCAAGGCCGCCGCCAATCCCGATGGTGGCATAGAAAGCTTGCTGGCTTTTCTGGAGCGGAAAGCCAGCGCCATGGACTTCGATTCCAATAAGGATGTGAAGATAACCAAGGTATGTTATAGATCCGGTCGTGGGGTCATGGAGGTTCTTGTACCGTCGACTTTGAAAAGACCTGTCCACATGCCAATATTCCACGGGTCGAGTTTCGACAGATTTACCTTTATCGCACCATGATCCACTTTCACTTTCAAGGTTTGATACGTTGCTAACGTCAATTTAGTCACTGAAAAGAGGTGACTTGATCATAATCACCGCCAGTCCGGAGGATGTTGAGAGGATAAAGAGGTTGGATAATTTCAGTTTTGCTGGGGCTACTTTGAGCATTAAGCCATATGAACTGAAGCCAGGAAGAGCCGACGACAAGATAGAAGATGTCTCGCCCAAGGCTCAGGAAACCAAAGAGTTTCTTCGGGGTGTTTTAGCAACAAGATATAATGCCGACCTCAAGCTTCTGGATTTATCGGCCCTCGCAAAGGATGCTGGCTTGATACAAATGGGTGTGTTTGATGGTTCTACCACTACCTCCAAAATCTTCCCTGCACTCATGGTCGTGTGCGATGGGCTATTCAAGACCAGACAGGAAAAACGGGAAGCTATTGTCAGTGTCACACTCGCCGACAATGAATTGTCTGATGTTGCAGACGTCACTGCTCTTGCCCAGACCTTTCCAGATATCCGTAATCTCGATCTTTCACGAAACCGAATCTCACATCTGGATGCGCTAGATTCTTGGGGAGATAGGTTACGACACATTACGACACTCATTCTCACAGGAAACCCTATCGAATCTCAATTACCTTCGTTACAAGCCGAACTTTTGAAGAAATACCCACGTCTCGAAGTTCTCAATGGAACCCAAATCAGAACACCAGAAGAGGTTGCCGCAGGTCTCGAGGCTGCCAAATTTCCTATTGGAAATGCTCCGCCTGACTTTCGGGATGTTGGTCAGGTTGGTGAGAACTTTATACGACAATTCGTCGTACTCTACGACACAAATCGGTCTGCGCTGTTAACAAACTTCTACGATGATCGATCCCTGGTCTCGATATCAATCTATATGTCAGCACCCCGAGGTGCTACAAGAGGTCCTACAAGAAACACAGTAATGATACCCCCATGGTCACCATACACGAAATTTTCCCGAAACTTGGTGAAGATCAACCATCTCCCCACACAATTAAGTCGTCTTCATCGTGGTAGTCAAGCTATTAATACCGTCTGGACCGCATTACCTGCGACACGGCATCCAGATATTTCCACTCAAGCTGATAAATACCTCATCGAATGCAATCCTATGCCTGGTTTGGAAGACCCGACAGGTCAAAGTCCTCGTGGAGTCGATGGATTGATCATTGCCATGCATGGAGAATTCGAGGAAGAAAACGACAAACAAGAACAACATCTACGAAGCTTCTCACGAACATTTGTACTGGGACCTGGAGGTCCTGGAGGACCACCAATCAGAGTTATCAGTGATATGATGACCCTTCGAGCTTGGGCACCATTAGCTCCGGCAGGAAACATGAATGCTGAACCAGTCCCCGTCGTAGCACCTGTTGCTCCTACAGGAAATCCACAACAAGAGGCTATGGCTTTGCAGTTGGTTGAGCGAACTGGAATGATGCCCAACTATGCTGTTCTGTGTCTTGAGGAAACGGGATGGGATCTTGAGAAGGCTTTTATGGCTTTCCAGGCGAATAGGGTATGTTCATATCGCTCACCTTTTGCCCTGAATATTTTAACTAACGGCTTTTTAGGATAAGCTGCCTGCGGAAGCATTTGCGAATGGCAATTTCCGGTGAATTATCATCGAGTCATGATAGGAAGGGGGGCGGGGGTCACGAATTAGCAGAGGAGAAATGGGAATGGATGTATAGAGCAAAGCTAGCTACACTGCTAAGCGAAGTGAAATGAAACACTTCAACAGATAAGGCGGATGTATAAAATCATGTTTTATTAATCCGGAGGGATATTATATTTTTGTTTGGTGTGTGTTGTGTGTGTTTTTTCTTTCGGGCCCTCTCACTCTCTTTCTATCTCGTTTTTCTGAGATAAGTTGCGTTGCGTTGCGTTATTGGGGCGCATGGAATGAATGAATGGGCTTTTGCGAGATAGAGTGCGTTCATTTACAAAGAATTGAATGGAATGGAATGGGAGGAGCAGTCTTGCATGGCTGATTGTGACGTGTGGGTGGTTTGGTGGTGGATTACGTTGGGTGGGAAGGGGGCTAGGGGTATGGGGGTATGGAGTGGTGATGAGACATGAAATGAAATGAAATGAATTTTCCACTTGCAGATTATGTATGGTATTGGGTTTTCGTGATATGTTTGAGAGATTGAGAGATTGAGGCATTGAGGCATTGAGGCATTGAGAGAGGGAGGATACTTAGGTGGACTGCATTGGACTGGACTGGCTTTGGGAAGCTTGGGGATATGGGGAATATGATATGGAAGGGAATAGAATGGAATGAGAAATTGAAATTGGAACTTTGAATTTGTTTTATGGATTTATCTTGTCGTCCTCGCTGGTTCTTTCTTGATTAAGGTAGTAAAGTAATTGTGAGACCCTAGTTTCTATCTACGAGTACCGAGTAATGAAAAAAAATGATCTTTCATCCGTAGAGATACATCTACAGCATGAAATGTAATTATCAATTCATGTTGACTACCATAACCTGTGGTTCAGGTTGGTTCCTCGTAAGATCTTACATAGGCTTGTTATTAATGCAAATGCAAAGAATGTGAAGAGAAGCAAGAAAGAAGGTTCTGGAAGTCGTACGATGTGCAACAAATTTTTTGGGTATTGGGGGTTGTGGTGGTGGTGAGGGGATGAGGGATTTAGATGGCGGTGAGATGGAGTGGTTGTACATAAGGGGGTAGTTACTGGCACTGCTTACTATGATCTATGACTACGGGTAATACCTAGGTAGAAAGAATGAATGGATGGATTGGAAGTTAGGAAGTTGTGGGGTTTGGAGGATGTGGAATGGAAGTTGTAGGGAAGGGAAGGTTAGGATGTGAGAGTACTACTATAGGTATCTTCTATATAGGTAGGATTTGTCGAAGGGGTTGAGTGAAATGAATGTACTCAAGATCATGTTACGAGATGGGTAGGGAGTATTTGGCATCGACGGTACAGTACAGTACAGGTAACAGAATGAGATGGGAATAAAAAGCTATATGGATAGCATGTGTTGAAATCATCTCTATTCATAATATACCTACGTACTATCACTATCACTTATAAAAGGGACGAATACGCAAAATCAAGTTGCATTGCGACAGGTAGAAAAGAAGCAATTGGCATGGAAATCCTACAGGCTTCAAGTGCCCTGTAGCTTCAGGCTGTCACTCACTAAATGCGACATGCAACAAAACAATTGACTTTCGGCGGCTATGATGTAATTTCTTTGATTCACTTTGGTGGTGAGCCAATTGCGGAGGTATAGGCTGAGGTTTGAACTTTATATCTGCAGTGAAGGGGGGGAGATTCACTACGGTATGGTATGTGTTTTGTATTCAGCCCAGCCCAGGTGAGATGGGATGAAGGGCGTAGGTATGAGGGGATAAGCGAGATTGGATTTTAGGATTGGTAATTGAGTAATTTATTGGAGATTTGGATTGGATTGGAGTCTTTTGATGGGAATGTCAAGTGAAAGAACTGCAGGTGCACTCGAGCTCCTGTGGGGAACTCCCGAGGTCATTTAAGTGGGACCTACAGTAGCTCTTATCGATAACAACGACATCAAGCTCCCATCGTGTCCCTCTTCCTCTTACAACACATTCATACAACCATCTTTTCCTGAAGTTCCCTAGAAATCATTTCTCTTTTTCTATTTCTTGTACAAACATGGAGTACAAACCCACTCAATCTCCACCCATAACCCCCCGTCTCATACTCCACGGCGGCGCTGGAAACATCCTTCCCTCCAACCTGTCCCCAGAGAAATACAAACTCTACCACGACTCCCTCCTCCGAATCCTCGCTGAATCACATTATTTCCTGACTTCGAAAGCTGTCTTTCCTCTCCTCAATTCGGAAACTACAAATTCAAATTCATATACATCAGATAAAAGTTCAAACCCAACTTCAAACACAAAATCGAAAACAGTATCCGCCCTCGACGCCGTAACATTCGCCGTCTCCCTCCTAGAAGATAACCCACTCTTCAACTCAGGTCATGGAGCAGTCTTTACACGCGATGGAATGAACGAACTTGAAGCTTCGATTATGGTCTCGAAAGGGATGAAGAAGAGGGGTGTTGGAGTTATGGGAATACAACATGTTAAGAATCCTATTAAGCTCGCCAGGGAGATGTTGCTTAGAGGGGAGCAGGATTTGGTTGGAGGGAATGGGAGAGCGGTTAAGGGGGGTGCGCAGGGACATAGTCAGTTGCATCAGTATAGTGCTGAGAAGTTGGCGAGGGAATGGGGGATGGAGTGTGTGGAGCCGAGTTATTATTTTACGCAGGGACGGTGGGATGGTATGTTAACTTTTATGCTTTTGGGACTTGTTTTTTTGGAATTGGGCAGAAGCTGACTTTTTGATAGAACACATTAGAGGACTGGAAAAGGAGAAAACTGGTGGAGTCGCAACTTGGGATGCGGAACACTTTTTCCCTCAAGGTACTTGTGGAGCTGTTGCTTTGGATGGCGAGGGAGTCCTAGCAGTTGCCACAAGCACCGGAGGCATGACGAATAAACTCACCGGACGAATTGGCGATACCCCCACGCTCGGAGCTGGTTTCTGGGCCGAAGAATGGGAAGATAAATACACGCCAAAATCAAAAGTAGAGGATATGATTTCCCAAGCAGGACCAGCCCTTATGTTAAGCGATACATTAACGGGATTGATAGCCGATTGTCTCCCAAATCCAATGGCCTATTCGCCATTACCGACCCAGACTATTGACCCAGAGTTTCTTTCAAAGGGCGATCGTGTATTCCGTTCCTCCGCTTTGTCAGGAACAGGCAATGGCGATTCCTTCCTTAGAATAAACGCTTGTCGAACAGCCTCAGCAATAGCACGCTACACCGGCTTAAAATCCAATAACAAACCCTCACTCCAAGACGCAGTCTCAGAAATTGCCGGTTCCGGCGGTGAACTGGTAAAAAGCGCAGGCGAAAGATGGCAGAAAACTGGTGAGGGCGAAGGCGGAATCATCGGTATCGAACTCACGCTTGTACTTGATGCAAATGGCGAGAGGAAATTGGTGGACTCGCAGATTGTGGATGATTTTAATTGTGGTGGGATGTTTCGTGCTGCGGTGGATCCGGAGAATGGGAAGGCTGTTATGAGGGCTTGGAAACCGGGTCAGCATAGGGGCATTGAGAGGTATGAGGGGGAGGGGAGGGAGTATGATTTGAGGGATTGGTTGGATGAGAAGGTTCTTGGGGAGAGTCTTTTGTAGATTGAGGAGAGAAGAGAGGTTTGAAAATTGATTATCAATTTGTATACTGCAGTTTCTGTTTCTCGCTACCCCTTGAATTTTCTTTCGGTTAGAGTCTTGGTCGAGACTTTTCGAGGATGTACTCGAGTATGTTTCCCTCAAACATCCTAATCAGAAAACCGATCTGATTCTTCCTCCTTAACACGTTCCCCATATAAAACTCTCTCATAAACCACCATATAATCGATACCTACCCATCAACCAAACGAAATCAACTGGATACCATCCAAAACTTGCAACGCAACCTAAACAGATCCACCCTCACTAACCACCGCCTTCCTAACTAATCCCACCCATTTTTCATCGCACATCGCAATTATATCTCCTAGTCAACCCAGCCCTCCCCCCGATACAACCTATTATTGACTGACACATCTGGATCCAAGATTTTCTTTTGAGGTTAGTTAGCTTACGCCACTTACGAAGGATGTGGTATCACGTGCTGGGTGGCCTTCCCTCCCCACTCTTGTGGCGGAAAATGATAGGTGATGATAGGCGATGGTCTCCATTGGGGGGCTAAAGAATGCCCAGGTGAGGGGGATTTGGTTGGGAGGAGAGGAGGTGTAGTGTACTGTAAAATACTCGAGTAGTAATGGGGGTTTCTGCTTACAAATCTTTAGGGTGGTGGTGAGTGGTTAGAGTATGAAAGAGGAGGGTTCTAGATATGGGAGAGTGACAATGAGAATAACAATAACAATCCGAGTGTCGATTTAACAGAAATAAAGTACATACACGACAGCAGCTGAACCACCAATTCCTCGGGACGTCATTATTAGCGTCCATATCCTCTATCGGATTGTCTTATCATCCTCATCCCGATAGAGATAGATGCTGCGCGTTGATACCATTTCAATATATCTAGGCTGGGCATCTTACATCGCCCGTCTGGTCTGTGGTGTCGGGTCTTATCAAGATACTGTATTGAGATATCGAGAAGAGTGGGACGGGTGATTGGGGTGATTTATTGGGCAGGGGTGTGACCTGCCATCCCTTTCCATTTCTTGGGTAGTACGAGGTACGGGGTATTTTACCTTTGGATTTTTGTGATGGGAATGGACTTGTTGTCTTCAAGTTTTCAGTTGGAAGAGGGAATTTGGGCTTTTGAAATAGACGGTTAGGATTCAGTACAAGGTTAAGGTTAAAAGAAAGCAAGATGGGGTTCCTGCAAAGAGCTAGGGAGTATGTGAATCAGCCTTATGAACATCCTGGGGAGGGGAAGTTGGTTAGGAAATTAGGTTTGTGGTTTCTCTTCCTATTCCAGGTTATTTTTATCTTTTGTTCTCGATTTATTCTTTTATTTCACAATGGGTTCTAGTATCTAAACACGGAGCTAGAAGGTTTGGAGGTTGGAATGCTGATTCTGGCGGTAGACTTCTTCATCTTGAGTTTTTGCTGTTTGATGTACTTCACCAATTACCTCGACCGATCGAATTTGGCGAATGCGTATGTTAGTGGGATGAAAGAGGAGTTGGGGTTCGTGGGAAATCAGTTGAATCAGATTAATACTGTTTTTACTGTTGGGTAAGTAATCTTACTATTTCCTTCCTCTCTTTTAAGCTTGTTCCGAAGTGATGGATGGGAAGAATTCAAGTAAGTTATGAAATCTAGGACTAATGAATTTACAGATATGTCATAGGATGTATTCCTTCCAACCTAGCACTCTACATCATCAAACCTCGCATCTTCTTCCCAAGTATGATGATCATCTGGGGCGGCCTAACAATGATCTCAGCCGCAGCAAAACATCCAAACCACCTGATAGTAATTCGATTCTTCCAAGGAATCGCGGAGTCCTCTACATTCGTTGGGACTCACTATATCCTAGGATCATGGTACACGGCTCGCGAACTTGGGAAACGCTCTGGGATATTTACATCCAGTGGCCTAGCCGGAACAATGTTCGGTGGTTTTCTACAAACCGGTATCCATTCCTCGTTAGACGGAGTTAAAGGTTTAAGTGGGTGGCGCTGGCTCTTTATAATAGATGGGTTGATTACATTCCCAATCGCTATTTACGGTCTCTTGCTATTTCCGGATACACCATCGACAACAACAGCATTCTACCTCACACCAACCGAGAGAGAACTCGCTTCCTCCCGCGTCCCTGAAGTTGCGCCTCGTACACCGTGGAATCTTGCTTTTGTCAAGAGAGTCCTGACAAGTTGGTACTGGTACGGCTTCATAATACTCTGGATCATAGCCGGAGAAACCGAATCCTTCTCCAGCAACTCCCTATTAGCACTCTACATGAAAGCCCAAAAGAGATACTCCGTCCCCCAACTAAACAACTACCCCACAGGCGTTCCCGCCGTCGGGATAGTGTCCACGTTGTTCTTCGCAACACTCACCGATTTTCTTGGTGGGAAAAGATATATCGTCGCTTTCTTTATTGCGGTGACTGGGATTGCTACTAGTGTTATGATCTTGAAAGCACCCGAGAATACTAGTGTGGTTTTTGCGGCGTATTATTGGGCTGGTGCGGTGTATGCTTGTCAGGCTACGTTTTTTGCTTGGGCGAATGATGCGATGAGATATGAGGAGGATGCGTTGAGGGCGGTGGTTATTGCGGGGATGAATTGTGGGAGTAATTCTGTGAATGCTTGGTGGAGTATTTTGTTTTATAGTGCGAATTTTGCGCCGAGGTTTACTGTGAGTTTTTCTCTCTTTTTCTTATCCTATCCCCTGTTCCTGAGTTTTTATTTTTGCGAGTAGGAGTAGAAGTGAGTAAATGCTGATTGGAGTACGCGTGTAGAAAGGAATGTATGCTATGATTGGGACTTCTATCGCATTGGCTATTTGGGCGTGTGGACTTCTGTATATGACTTCGAAGTCTGAGAAGAACAGGGTTCTGGGTGAAAATACGGTGGAGAGACAAGACACCAAGGAGCAGAATTCTGATTTTGTAAAGGAGTGAGGGATGGGGTATACAACTCGCCCTTTACCAGAATTTTTGAGCTTGTTTCTCAATTAGGGGTTGCGATTATGTGAGAGATCGAGAGGAAGTATAAAGCAGAAGATGGGAAAGAATAGGCATGGTATGGATTGATAAACATCTGGAGCTGATATCTATCCGCCTAATGATAGATTTTATCTTCTAAATTTCTGCCTCGGAGCTGGATATCTTATTATCTACTCTAAGGGTATCCTACTCTCTCTCAGATAGTATATCTAGGACGATCGCTTCGGTCTTCGGTTAATAGTATAAGGTAAACTAGAATAGCGCTATAGTCTTATACTATTAAATCTAGCGTTCTAATAGCTATCTCTTAGTTATAAAATACTTAAGGTTCTTATAGTCTATCTAGATTATAAAGGGGCCTACTACCTTTAGTTTAGATACCTAGAATTTAAGGTAGGACACTACTACTAATATCTCTTTATTATAGACATTATAGTTAATCTCTACTTTATTTGACTTTTAGAAGAAGAAACCTACTAGTCGGTAGACTTTGTCCTTTTCTTATAGGAGGGAGCCTCCTATTGTAAACCTACTATAGTCTGTCTTAAGAAATATTACTAGATTTAGATCTTACTTTACTAATACTAGAGCTTTATAAAATTTACTTTTTAAGACATTAAACGTAAGCTACTATAATTCTCTCTAAGAGAATAGAACTCCCATGCTGATTCGCTTGGCTTGTTCTTCATCTTCCGCAATCTGAGAATCATGCCCCTTTCCTGAATTTGATCCGCAGCAGATCTTATCCTTAGCACGTGATCTACTATTCATATTCACCTGGCGCTGAATAGAAGTTATAATCTGAAATAGGAAGCCTGACCTCAACCAACAAGTATACAACACTGGAAACGAGCCTCAATGGCTTAGTGGTATAACACTCAGTTGGTGTCTTGTTGGCCAGCCATAAATAAACCCAGGTAATGCTGTGTTCAACCCGGCGGCTACCTTCCTCTCCAGAGGTTGGACGGTCAGGAGTTTTTTGCCATTTTTACCCTTGGTATTTAATTTTTTTGAATTCTTTTTAGAGTCCTTTTGAATCTGTTGCGACGAGGGATAAGTGAATAGTAAAATAAAGGATAAGTGAATAGGTTCTGGATGTGGCACAGTTCGCGAGGCATCACGTGATCAGCCCTGACGAGCTGACGAGGCCCTAGCAAACGCCACCAAACATCCTACTATATAATTAAGTAGCTAGACCTTCTGAATCCATCATCTATTATTCAACCAACAACCTAGGACCTAACAGTCCTTTGTACCAACAGAATCATTTGGGTATTTTTAGTTCACCGCGACTCAGCCATTCCTCAACACTATAAAACGTCTTGAATCGACCGAAGATGTTAATATAAAGCACATGCTAGTTCGGAGTTCATGTGCCAGTGACTGGGGGCGAGTCGTCCTCGCATCACAGATCGATCTCGAGACCTCGCGACCTCGCAACCTCGCAATCCCCCTCTCCACTACATCAATTACCTTTATGATTGGGGGTTCAGCTTATTTCGTTCTGGTTAGACGCGGAGTTGTAAAGACTTCGAGAATGCCGACAATCACATAGGTGACGAGCATTGTGGAGTATAAGTATTTAGTTGGGTTATAAAGTTGAAGGGAAATCGGGAGAGAAGAAAAATGTTTGTAGAGTTATTGTACTTTCAATGCGGTTCAGATGAGGCTTACACAGGCTTTTCCTATGCTCTATTGGATGCTTTATAACAGCAGGGTGTAAGCATGTTTTGGGGGTTTGAAATTAAAAGAGGTACTATAATTAGTGGACAGATAAGAAGGGGAGAGAGAAAGTGGGTAGACAAGAGAACAACTACAATCATTTCTTATATTCTCGCTTAATTACAACCATTCTGAGACAGGCTCTGTTGATTGTGTTAATGTGACAATGCTGTAAGTTGTGACAGCAAATATTTACTTATTCATGCTATTTAGTAAATCGGAAAAGAGCATTGGCAACCATTGTCTCGACAGCTTGTTTCCGCACTTTTAGCGAGCTGTTATCTACAACGCCTACCTAGCAAAAGTGAATCATCGCCTAACAAAAGAGAGAATAGAAAAAAATTTAAAAAAAATTTAAAAAATGAGGGTGCAAAAGAAACATGGCTCACAAATATCACATCCTCTACTAGAGCAGAGTTGGGAGTGTCCCCGAGGGGTGGACTCGAAACTCATCTTTCGCATGGACTCATCTTTCGCATGGATTATACCGTTAAGCCACGGGGGGCTTGTTTCTTAGCTACCCCTTAGCTTGATGTTAATTATATACCACTGTCAGAGAGACCGGTACCGTGTTAGAAGGGGATATAGGTGGCATTCTCTTCTATAGAACAGTTCTTCACGTGAGAAAAGTACGATAGTATTTTACATACACACAAACACACGTCAGATTCCCTCACCAGGTGCATAGCGTTGCAAATCGCCATTTTTCACACATTGTTTTATCCAGCGGCGCAGCTCAGCAGAGTCAAAATCGGTCTTTTCATTGCAAGTCGCGTCGTATTACCCTTTTAGCCAGGGAGGGAATTGGTGGTTAGTGGTTAGTGCTGATTGTATATTTAAGGCCGGGAGGGATACCACCCGGAACTTTGTTACTGCATGTGTAGGTAGTAGAAAGTACAATGTAATTATGAACCTTCGGGGAAGGGGAAGGGGAAGAGGGCTGAACTTAGGAGGATGGAATAGGATTGGGAATGGGAATGGGGGAGTTGACGGGTTTATGATGGTTGGTTGTGGGAATTGTTGTTGTTTTTGGAGCTAAACGGACTATCTTCCAATAGTCTCAGTATAAGGCTCGACCTAAAATTACCACTTAAAGACATTGCGAGGTAAGAATTAGAGGGCTACACGTGACTTTAGGAAGCCACATTAATCTTCTGATGATTTACTACTGTCTAAAGTTGATATTGCGTCATTGCATTGTGCAGGACCGGTAGTAGTTGGCCATTCTTATACTTAAAGCCCTTAACTACAGTGTTGTTTTGATTAATCGTGCGGTAAATCGGTGGGAATAAATTTCGTCAAGGAAGTCGAGAATTTCTCATGTAGACAGCTTCGAGAAAGGAATTAGCACTGAGAACCGACTTTCTAAGTAAAGAGCTTCAGCGGTTACTGTACATATTGTGAGACCCCTCCCCCAGTATGAACTGTAAACTTACTCCCCAGATTTAATACGGAGTACATGGGTGTCCTGATTCGGTTCTGTAATAGCGGTAGTAAAACGGATCTCTCTAAACTAAACATGAGCCGAAACCCGAATGCAAGGAGATGGGTTAGGTTACAATACATAACCGCCGTAGCCCCGTACTCTATTTGAGAACCCCTACGTAAAATAGCAAACGATTTATGTAATCACGACTTGGTTTTTGGGAAGCGCCTCTGCCGGAATAAAATTGTTCCCCGGAGCCATTTCCGCGGCACAACAGTTTAAGCTTCAAATAAGCATTATGTTATGTTGCCCGCTTGACACGTACATACCGTAAGAACACCTAATTCCGAAACTGTCACCCAAAATTCGCCTTGACTGTGAACCATCATTGTATTTCATAATATCCACTGCTCGTCGCTTGTTTTATTCCGATCTCCCACCAAACGCATAATCACCTGATCTTGGTACCTAACGATCCGACTGTCAATCTCTGGGGTTAAATCATTATGCCTCAGCAAATCATTGAACATCCTCTCCAGATCTGCATTAATTGTAACCCGGTTACGTCGGATCCCTTTCACTTGTATGAGTTGGTGCTTGCTGGGCATAAGATGACATGTCGTTTCGTAGCGCTTCTGGAAATTAGACTTTTCGCTGTCATCCAGTGTGTACCGTTTCATCCCATGTTGTGTTACAAGTACCAGTGTATTTCAAACTATGACACAATTGATAGATTATCGGATGAAGCGAGAAAAATAGCACTTTGACAGGTTGTCAAAAATGTCAAAAATGTCCTAAAATTAGGAGGACTATGAATTGGAGAATGAGTGCTATTGATATCCACCACGTCATCCCCCCATCCCGAAGTACATCTAGATTTTGCTGAATTACAGATAGAAACCTAATCCATTCCAAGTATGGCCTGCCAACTAATAACACCTTTTAGTGTTCTGTTCCGACAACATGATTATTCTCAATTCTATCATATATGATAGAAAATGCAGAAGCGAGAGGGAGATTCTGACAGTTTGTCAAGTATTTCACAAGTAAGAAGACATGAATCGTCACACAGGGGGAACCAAAAATTCAAGCATATTAATAAAATTCCACTTGCTAATTCTAAGAGCAGGAGGCCCGTGGCCTTCCGCGATACCCATTAAGACTTCGCAAAAACAGTAAATTATCAAGGCGAGACCAATAGATCTGACACAATCCAATCCCAAGATAATTTCGACCCCAAGAAACAAATATTTCGTTCACCATGTTTGGGTGTGGATGGCGTTTCCAACTCTTACTCATCAATCATTTATTCCTCGTCAGCCTTCTCCTCCTCCTCCTTCTTTGGCTTCTTCTCCTTCTTTTCCTCCTTGTCGGCCTTCTTGGCTCCCTTGTCAGCTTTCTTGGCGTCACCACCAGCAGCTCCACCACCGGCGGAACCGTCAAAGGTAACGGCAGTGGATGGTTGACCAGCGTTCTCCTTGTCCTTGGCGATGTTGTTGGCGAGCTTCTTCTCCTCTTCGGCGAGCTTAGCGGAGGTGTCCTTGAGACCTTGAGCGTCCTGTGCCTTCAACTCCAAGACGGTGGCCATAAGCTTGAGGATCTTGTTCTTGGTTTTACCGTTCTAGAAAGAGAATTAGTACAAAGATGATTATGAGTTTGGCAGATTACTACTTACAGCCAAGGCGTCCTTCTCAGCGCCAGTTGCGGCCTCGATGGCTGGGTTGAAAGCTTCCTTCTCAGCTCCGTTACCGATGTTGTTGACATCGTTCAAGAACTTGATGTCCTCAGCGGAGACAGCAGCGAAGTCGGTTCCAACGTCCAATTTAGCGAGGGCCTCAGCCTCTCCGTCACCAGCGACACCTCCAGAGATGGAGAGTTCATCATATGTCTTGGTGCCGAGGGCTCTGGTGGAAAGAGGAGCAGCAACGGAAAGGGTGGCAAATGCCATAACGAGAGCAGCGGAGAATTGCATATTGATGATTGTTGGTGATTAAAAATCTGAAAGAGTGATTCGAAATAAAAGTTAAAAATTGAACAGCGCGGCTGTGATGTTGGGATTGAAAAGATCGAAATTGAACAGCACAGCTGTGGAAGATGGATGTGTAGAATGAAGGAATGGAATTGGAATGAAGAGAAAAAAAGTTATTGAACGAACATTGATCTACTCTTATAGAACATTGCCTCATACGATGTGCTGAGCCAAGATGGAACCAAGTCCACTTCAACCCCTTGGGTCTTGGCTCATTGCCTTTGAGAACGTTCTCCTGGTTCTTACTCAAGACCTCACGATCATCCCATCATGGGATGATGGTTTGGTTCCACGTCTACTGCCAAGTTAAATTTGAAGCGTTTTGTCAGGTGCGTAGTGAAACGTCGTCCCAACTCCCACGTGGAAGCTAGGTTCTCGAGACTTAGCGAGTCCCATTCTGGAACTGCCAAATGTTTTGCTGAAGGATTTCCACCAATCAGATGTATAATTTTCGAGAGTGGCCCACAGTCTGCCAGAAAGGGGATGTGAAGCGAGATAAAGGCAGACTATCCTGAAAAGGGCTCAAGCGTCTGCCATCTGAAACTCTGACATTTCACCCATGAACCGAACCGCCGCCTTTGCGAAAGTTGAAGCGTGAACTGCCCCCAGAAAGTCAAAACAAGGGGGACCGAACAAAAATTTCCGGGAAACCCTAGGTACTAGGGTTGCACGCGCGAGTGCTCACCCCACAATTTGCGGATTATTTATGGATAAAATCGAGGGCAGAGCCGCAGAACAGTCTTTGCGTCCCGGTACCTAGCCGCCGACCAATTGTCCGCGGGACCACTGGGGAGCAAACTGGCACGATGTTCTTGAGTCTCGAGAAGCTTATTTCAAGGACCCTCAGACTCTGGTTATTGGGCTTTCGCCGGTCGACGAAGTATCAAATAAATTGTTTTCTCAAGGCGTGCAGGAGGAGCACAGCTTTCAAGCGCCGGGCTTTCTTTGTGATTACTTCGCAATGAGTAGGTATTAATCCTACTTCTACCAATTAACCAAAGTCGAAACCCCAAGTCAAACCCATCACTCCTAGGACCTAGGTGGTCCTCTAGAATCAAAACAGACACGTCGATTTGCACTTCCTAATCGGGTTAGGGTAGAGTTGAGCGGTGAAACGCAAAGGCCAAATACGAAGTGGCAATTCTACTTCGTAGTCAGCACCACATACTCCGTACAAAGATGCAAAGCATTAGGGTCGATGGATAAACCCGGTAGTCGACTCGACTTCTGTAAGATCGGTTCCACACTGACCCAATCCAAATCTGACGACTTGACAAAGAGACATCGAGATTCATAAGTACTTATGCCTGTTTACTTTTCTAAGATACATACTTTACAAGATTCCCAAGAACTGGTTTTAGCGAACCTTGCTTTGCTTATCAGGTAAGAACTGTTCGTCTTTGCCATAGTTACTTCGAAGTATGTTATTTTACTCCAAGCTTCAATGTCTTTCGGTGTGTTCTTGCTCCTTGGAAGTCCAACAAGATCGGAGTGATCGTTTCTTATGAAATGGTGGCATAAGATCGTCATCTTATGATCTACTGTTCTACTGATACAGTTTCCGAGTTTCCTTTAATGACTGAGCACCTTTCCAGTATTATTCTACCGCTTCGAAAACTTCGTCTTACCGGCGAGCTACTCTCTTACAAAATGATACATAAAATTGCCCCTGTTCATATGACCTATAGTTCTATTGGCGCTTTTATGAAGTATGGAATTTTCTTTTACAGTATGATGGTTCATTAATTCAGTTCGTTTAAATTGTCTGCGTCGAATACACAGGGTCAAATCAGATTGATTCAGTATCCAGGGATGATGGAACGTTGGTATTATTCAATAACCTTAAATTTCTTGGAATAGCTTTGGCAGCGGTTGAGAGAGGCACGAAATACTGCCTCTCATATCATGTTGCCAAAACCCTTCACAAATTCGAAATTCTCGAAGACACAGTATTTTCAAAATTCCGCCTCAAACAAATGAAATGTCTCAGAAGCTCGCGCTGTCGATCTAGGACGAACATGTCAGTTGAAGATCTGGAGATCATCTCCTTACCCAAGACAGTTGGCAACGTGTATCGAGATTCCCTGTATCAGTGCTTGGAAATCAAGGGCAAACCTTAATTTCAAATCATCAAACGATGTGCTCGTTTGTCAAGTGTTTTGTGGTTCAGAAGTAGCCGCAGAATATGGAAGGAGGAGTCAATAGGCTTTCCTAGCTTCTTTATGTTCGTTTGTTATAGTTTGTTACATTTAGTAACCTTTACCAGTTTCCTGACAATACACATCAAGAGAAAGCCATATGCGTATAGTTCAGAAAAGTAATTTGTACCATCCAACAGAATAACTAAGAATAATATTCTTATTGTTTATTGTCTCGTCGGATGATTGTTTCAAGTGATCATAGTTTCTGGAGGATTTCACCAAAGGTTTATCTATACACCAGTACATTGATCAAACAGTCTGACCTAGTCCGATTGTTCAAACTTCCTACGATACTTCTTTAACTATTCTTAAATGGTCTAATAGATCAAGAATATGAGTCGGCTCCCTTGAGTTAAATATCAAGCAGCTGTTGAGATTAATAGTGATATTCTCTTCCGCTAATGTGAAGCGATATTGAAAGTCTAAAACTTGATTCGAGTTGTGGATGATTTGCTTTTCACCTTGTAGCATTTCAAGCCTCTGATCGCGCATCTGAATGCAATTTCAAATTACTTGCAACAGTAAGCGATCCAATATCTGGGTTAAGGACTATCATTGTTCATCACTCTATTAGAATATTGACGACAATTATTCCAAAATCCGCTGAGAAAATGCAAAGTAGAAGGGAAATGGTAGAAGCTTCACATGGTGTGATCTTATATTTTCTATTCACTGGGTATATAATTGGCTCATGCGATTTCTATCTAAACCCATAACAAAATCTTGAATCTCATTTTTTTATCCTTCTTAATTAATAATATTTGACAGATGTTACAATTGTGAAATTCTCTGGCAAGATATACGAATAACTATATATTCAATTATGTTTCTTCATCAATTTAACTAATAAAAATATGAAATAGAAGCAACAAGGCACTGGATAATTGGCAAATGACAAATACTGGATCTACCACTTTAACTGACAAGGGCAATAAATACAAGAACCGGACACTGAAAACCAAAAATCTCACAACCACCCACCCTTTCCCACTACCTCTTTAGTCCACTGCTCCAATCTCAATAAACCCTCCTCATCCTTCGAAGCCGGATTCGGCTCTTTCATTTCCGCTTTCTGATTAAAATATTTCCCACTCATATCTGCTGTAAACCGATCACTAGCGCCAGTAAAAACACTACTAACACAACCCTCACTCACGGGTCTTATGATACCGAGAAACAACAGAACCGCATGAAACCAGCTAAGATACCATGGTGCTCTAGCCCGATTCAAATCATTGAGCTGTGTATCGATGAAACCAGGATGTAAAGATGCACTCCAGATCTCTCCTTTCCCTTGCTTTGCACTTTCGCTTTCGGGTCCGAATTGTGAATTGATGTTAGTAGCATGCATGACGTTTGCAAGTTTACTGAGACCGTAGCGACCGTAATTTCCATAATTCTCGATTTCTTTCTCGTCGTAGAGGACTTTTGTTGTTCCGAAAGACATCTTTTGATGTCCCTCGCTGGAGACGACAATCACTCTGGCTGATCCGGGACCTTGTTGGAGAGAAGTGGAGAGTAGGATTTGGATTAGGTGATATGTTAGAACCCAATGTGCGATGTAGTTGGTTTGCATCTGACTTTCGAAGCCATCAGATGTTATCTCATACGGACAGGCCATGATACCAGCGTTGAGTATGAGACCATTGAGTGACTTTTCTTTGTCGATGAAGGTTTTGGCTGCTTCGACGACAGTAGAGAGGAATTGTGATCCATGATGAGAGGTCGAATATCGGCGTCACGGAAAGATTCCTTGATTTTGGCTATTGCGGCTTGTGCTTTGGTTGAAGAACGGGCTCCGAGGTAGACTGTTGCACCTTTCGAGGCGAGGCTTATAACAGTGCTGAACCCAATTCCAGTGTTTCCTCCGGTGACGATGAAGACCTTTTCTGAGAGAGAAGGTAGTAATTCGGGTCTGAACATTGTGAATGAATTGAAAGATGTGAGAGTTGGAATTAAGTAGACTTTCTAATACTTGCAAGAATCTGGAAAAAGTAGAACTAAAAAGAGAGATCGTACCTTTATAGAGGTCCATACTTCCAAAGCCACGCTATTCTTAATCGTATTACAGTAGTATGGATTCTATCCGTGCTGTTCGTGGTTGTCAGAGTAACTTTGAGTACAAAGGTACATTTTTCGTTAAATAACGACCTAAGATTTACTAAGCGCACACTCGGATCATTCGGTAGAGCACCCTATTCGCCTAGATTTACGTACACGGTGCGAGCCCAGCAGCCATGTATAGAATTGCTCGTGTTAGCATAATAATCTATTCCCAATGTAGTAATTTCTGTAAGCCACCCGCTCAGGGTCTACTTACTAAGTTGGTGACGACAACTTCCACCTGAAATCCTTTATTTACACTCTGACACCACCTCTCTTCTTGTCCCAAAACGGATATTTTGGTAATTTCACATGCCACTAGAACAATCATGAAGCAATCCAAAGCTCAGGGATCGACACGAGAAGCATGGAAACTAGATGACGACTGGTCCAAGGTGAGAGAAAGGGAGGAGAGGAAGAAGAGACAAAATCGGCTAAACCAACGAGCCTATCGAAGAAGAAAAGAACCGAAAGAACCTACTCCTGGTAAAGACCGACCATTTCGAGTCGAACGGTTTCGAGTCATGGAGATCTCTCCTTCAGTCGTTCAGATTGAACCAGCAAGCCATACTGAACAATTACCAATGACCGGCGAAGCGAACCTCAATGAAGTTACAGCATGCAGTCTTGCAGTTCTGCAGAGTGTGTCAAGAGATTCTATTGATTCTACAACACTTGCTGGCAACTCCAGTCTGACCACATTCCCTGACGCAGCTTTACAAAGCAAAGACCCCAGAAAGTCAAATCGCATTACTTCACTTCTCTATCTACCGCATATGTTCTCACAATCCACGAAATTCGTCCCCGATGACCAAAATCCCGGGGGAGCCCCCACCTGTACTTCATTCCCATTGTCATCAGATCACTTAATCCATCTCATCCACTTCAACGTCTTCCGCGCTCTCCTCACCAACAAAAGTATTCTGAATAATGCAGCAATTCTGACAAACACAGAACATATCCTCATTCCACCCTTCCCATACCAACTTTGTGCAGGCCTAACACTTATACATCCCAAGGCTACAGAGCCTCTCCCACAATCACTCATACCAACTCTAACTCAAATGACCCTCCCCCATACATCTTGGCTCAACATGTTCCCCTATCCACAATTAAGAGATAACTTGATTTTCCATCAAAACGAATTCAGCCACATGGATTTATGCAACGATCTTTGGGGCGAATTCTTCTTTTGGAATATCTCCGGATTTGAATCCTCATACGCGGTTTGTCCTCCCAGTTCCATGGGGACAGAAAACGGAGATTGTTTGGAATCAGGTGATGACGATTGTGCGTCTAGGAAACAGGGCTTGATTGTTTGGGGGGAGTCTTGGGATTTGAATGGATGGGAAGTGACTGATGGGTTTGTGAGGAAGTGGTCGTGGTTACTTGAGGGATGTATTGATCTATTTGTTTCTACCAACTTTTGGAGAGCGAAGAGGGATCTTGAACCGTTGGAATATCCTTTTTTGAGGATAGTAGAAGAGGAGGTTTGAAGAATTTGGTTGTTGCTCGGTTGCGTAGAGCGTAAGCATCGGGAAAACCCAATCTAAACCCAGTATGTTATCTTCTACTCATCAAATTGAGTTGAGAATTTTCATATTACATAGTTCGTTTACGGAACGGACTTGGGCGGATATCGCCACCAGTCCTCATTCCTCAATAATTAACCTATACGGACTATAAGTACTTGCTACTATACTGTTTGCTATAGAGTATTTATCAGCCAGCCAGCCACCTGAGCCACCTAAGCCACCCGAGCTGCCAGCCTGTCGCCGCTCCTACTACTGTACCCCTCTCCTAGCCCTCGCTTAGTTTCGTGTTACTTACTCCTGATTATTACTATAGTAGAGCGTAAATAAAAAAAGATAGAGAGACAGAGAGATAGAGAGACAGAGAGATAGAGAGACAGAGAGATAGAGAGACAGAGAGGGAGATAGAGAGGAAGGTATAATACTCGGTGAGTACCTGTCGGCTATATATATCGCCGCTCCTACTACTGTACCCCTCTCCCCTCTCTTCTCTCCCCTCCTAGCCCTCGCTTAGTTTTATATTACTTGCTCCTAATTATTACTATAGTAGAGCGTAAATAAAGAGAGGGAGAGAGGGAGAGAGGGAGGTACGATACGCGGTCGCGATATTTTCTTGTTCTTGGTAAGGCGGGAGCGCTAGTACAGAAGCCTTTCCTAATATAGCTCGAATTACGGGAACACGCCTGTTAACCTGTAGACTCCCGTTAGCGCTCCCGTCTTAGCGAGAACAAGAAAATATCGCGAGTCGCGACCGCGTATTGTACCTCCCTCTCTCTCTCCCTCCCTCTCTCCCTCCCTCCCTCTCTATCTCTCTGTCTCTATCTCTCTCTCTCTCTCTCTCTCTCCTATATTATTTACACTCTAACTAGAGATAAGTAATATAAAAGTAAGCGAGGTATATAATAGCTAGAAGGGGCGGGAAGGGGGGCTATTACAGCAGGAGTGGCTATATATATAGGCGCTAGGCTGACAGCGAGGGTGGCTCGGGTGGCTGGCTGATAAGCACTCTATAGCAAACAGTAGTAACAAGTTAAGTACTTAAGTACGTAAGGATTAATTATTAAGGAATAAGGACTGGTAGCGATATCCACCCAAGTCCGTTCCGTATTAGTTGGCACATGACGTGAAAAGAATTTCATTTTGCAAACACAAACAAGCAGACCTTAGGATATATTAAAATCTCAACTCTGGCTACAACAGACCCCTAATCAAGATCTCTCCCAAAAGACTCTTAAAATCAAAATGTCAGAAATAGTACACATACTCGTCCTCTCTCTCGAAACAGTGCCTTTCGTAGAGTCAGGAGAGAGATTCCTGAAAACACTAAAAGATCATGCTGAGATCAACGTGTACGAAGCCTCCGACATCGACCTAGCGACGTATTTCCTGCAGAATGTTGAGATCAATGTCATCATTCTCACAGATTGGTCTCTTCATCGTAGCCGGAACCAGGAGCTTTTTGCATTGGTCACAAGATGGTTGCATAACACAACAAGAGAAAGAGAAAACACCATCATCATGGGATGTTTCTTCCACCAAAGGTTGGACCCCGCTGCTTTTGAGAGATACATGGAGCGCTGGCTACTTCCGTGGCGCTTAAGGCACATTCCACTTCCCCAAGCCCCCCTTTCTATTTCTGATCAAACCTTCTCTCTGAACCACGCAAATGCAGTTTATGAAGATCAATGGGCCCACACATTTGAAGAGGAGTACAGTCTTCAAAGTACGCGTGTTATTGAGAACGTTCGACGTGATCATGGTCTCTATCACCAGCCAACCAGTGAGGACCAAATAGAGGAGCCCGACCCTGCCGAGTATGCTTCAACGCCAGTCGCATTCGTGAAGCTGAACAGCTATCTGGGGAATCTGGGTTGTTTTCCGAACTTGCCAGTGGAAGGAGATTTGGTGGATATTGTTCTTGGGATGTGTGGTATTCTTAAAATCTTCCCAGAGCTATTGGACTTAGATATAAGTACGCACGGCCCGTACGCTACATAGGGGAGGGGATACCGAAGGACTTAGTATTAAAGGATGGTATTGAAGAGAGTCTATCATTTAAACATGGTACTATTCTTCCCCTCTATGCTGAAAGAGTACACATTGAAAATCTTCTCTGCCATTATAAACTCACCATCCCCAGCGTAAGAAGTTCAACGATCAGAGTAGAGTAGAATAGTAGTACCGCATCTACTCTACCCAAGAGCCTTTCATTCTCCTCTTATCTACTCGCCAAGTACCCAAGTAGAGTAGTAGCACCTCCTCTACTCCACCCAAGAGCCTTTCAATCCTCCTCTAATCTACTCGCCAAGTACTCAAGTAAAGTAGAGTGCCACTTAAATAGTGTGGCCAAGTCAGTCCCAGCCTCTGGCATACTGGTCCGACTTCTAAGGGAGTACTAAATAACGCACCTTATTTACTCTAGTATAGCCAAGCACCCTTATTCATTACAATCATCCTCTACTCAACTCAACTTACATCACCTTGAATAGTACTCAAGTACTTGAGTATTCCCTACTTCCGCTCACGACTCCATGAACCCCCCCCCTCTGGAGCATATTAAACACGAATATACCTCTACAGCGATGCGAAACAAGAAAAATAATTGAGAAGATTGAGAACAGCTTAGGAACCCCGATTCCCGGGAAAGAATATCTCGAAGTGAACAACAGGACCAGAGCTTGTCTCAGAAGAAATCTAGATATCAAACGAGAGCATTCAACAGAAATGGCGGTAATAATCGTAATACATGATCTCTTCTGAACATCAGGTAGTGATAAGAAGAAAAAAACAAATAACGTGGTGTCAACTGATGCAGTATACAAAAGCCGAAAAAGGAAAAAGGATAGAGCTATAACGTAACATAAAAACACACTCACACTCACACCAACTACGATTCTTAGGTTGTTGAAATTTTTATTGGTATGATTATCTTATCTACCCCGACCCTCAAAATCCTAACTCCATCTACCTAGTATAACACTCAAAGGGCCATTAATGGTATATCAACCCCACCCAACATTTTTTCTCCTCTTGCAGTTCCACAAGTTTTTTTTATCGCAGGATCTAAGAACTCTCCATCTAGAATGCAAAAACCTGATCTTCGAGCTTGGAAACTGGCTTTCCTTTCTGGAAACCCAGTGATTCGGCTGATTTCTTCATAGCGCTGATCATAGGTGGTGGACCACAAAGGAGGAGCTTCACGTCATCGGCGGCCTTGGGGAGCCATTTCTAATCCAGTTAGTAAGTTGTGGATAGGATGGGATGGGAGTTTGGGGAGGGACATACGGTCATCATCTCGGGGGTAACAAATCCAACACCACCGTTCCAGCCCTCTGGGGGGTTGTTTAATACGTAGTGGACTCTGAATCCCTTGTCTTCCGCAGCCAATTTGTCAAGATCTTCCTTCAAGAGAATATCCTCTGGGTTAACGTTGGCAAAGATGAGGTCAATCTCGGTTTTGTCACCAGTTGCACGTCCTCGAATAACTGCTCGGATAATTTGCAACATTGGGGTGATTCCGGTTCCTCCAGCAATCATACCGAAATGTCGGACCATGTTTGGGGTGTAAACCATCGCTCCCTTAGGACCTTTAACCTTGATTGTTTGACCAATGATGAGAGATGCCATGTATTTGGAGATGTTTCCGGTGGGGTAGGACTTGATCAAAAGGTCAACATAACCTGGTTGATGGTCGCCCGAAATTGGGGTGTACGATCGAACGATTTCTTTGGATGTGCCATCTGGCTGTTTGAGAGTTGCGCCAATAGAGATGTGTTGGCCGATAGGAAGACCCAAGATGGTTGTTGGGGAGGGCAGACTGAATCGATAGCTGGGGCGGGGTTAGTTATGCAAACGTATATATTATGTTGGTGGGAGGAGACTGACATGGCAACATTGTGTGAAATGATTGTTTTCTCCTTCAGTTCAAGATTTTGGAATTCTTTGGTCAGGAAGGATTGGACTCCTGTGTGTCGAGTTAGTTCTGTATGGTTGGGGTCGAATGAGAACATGCGAATTATGTCTCGCACTTACTATTGCTCCAGAATTTCCAGCCACCTAACACTGCTGCAAGAGCAACGGCAAAAGGAAGCCATTCGCTCTTCACAATCCAGCACCCAAAGATGAGGAGACCCGAAGGAATGTATACGCCATCAATATATTGTTTTGCCAAAAGGCTGTCGGCCATCTTTGCTTGCTGGGGGGAACGGAGTCGTTCAATATTTTGTTGAGCTCGTGCGCGCACGAAAGTCAGGACTCTTCACTTATCTGCCGCAGGTCTTCGAAGATATAAATTGCTGGCGAAGTAGCGTCTTGCCTTTGGTCTGGGGAGAATGAAAATGGGTTGAGAAGTGGTGAGAGATCAGCAGCCAAGGAACCTTGCCTTATATGGGATTCTCAACTGGGAGTCGTTCTGGAAGCTTAATTAATCTCACCAGAAATATTCGGGAAACTGTGACTATAAGCGGGCACGGTCTCCCGGCCGATTCGGCGGTGGGTTTTTCAAGTTGCCGTCATTGTCCGTGGAAAAATAAAACCATGGGAATTGCTGTCTCTGGCGCGTTACTGGAAAAAAAATGTTTTTAAGTTTTGAAGTTTATTTCGTAACTTTAACAATTCTCGGATTGCTTCATAGACAATGTAGGCTGTACGAGTAGCTCATTATTGTACCTAGCTCAATGTAGTAGCCCAGGCCGTTGCTGAAGGAATAAGCAAAAATTATGACAAGGTTCCGACCGAAATGCCCGAACTTTCTGGACCATGGATCATGGAGCAGTTGTTCCTACCTACCTACCTACATTAATCCGCCCACCTATTATTGTTGCGTTTGCGAAAACAAAAAGAGGGTCGACCATTGGGTCTCGCAAACTTCCATATTCTGAGGGTGTTTAATATTGACAGCGAGATAAACTCGCCAGCTATTCGGTAATTGCAAGCTTCTCCAACCTTTCTTGATCGCCCACTCCGCATTCCCAAGCCATCCGTTCCGAAACTCAATCTTCAACCATAACCATGGGAGATTCACATCCGCCCACCCAGTCACGGGAATTAAAGGAGGATGACAAAGATGACGAGCCCTTCCCTTACACCGAGTTAGACCGGATTGGTCTCGCTCAGAAGGACGAGGACTTTAAGCTCCATACTTGGGAGGATTTGAAAGTAGTCATAGGTAAGTAAGCAAGATCACGCCCGCGGGCATGAATGCCCCACCATATCATCTGCTTACACTGGCTGAGACACAAACAAACTGGAAATCCTCACCCGGAAGCCTTCTGACCTTCGGCGCTACATCTCATGGTGCCGTCAAGTTAAAAAAGAATATGGCAGCGTCAGTAACTATGTCATGCAACATCGTCTCCCATGGGGATCACCCCCGTTTACATATCTCTCATCTGTTCCTTTAGCAGAGCCAGACGATTACAAGGTTTTGCTCAACGACTGGCCATACGGATTCACAGATGATATCACTCATATTGTGGTATGGAGCAAGACCCCAATTGCCACGGAAGAGGTCTCGGGGGATGTGACACTTGAGTCTAGGAGGGTGTTGAGCGAGTTTGTGAAGAAGACGTTTGTGGATAGACTGGGTGGTGATGGAGACCGGGTTCTATGGTTCAAAAACTGGGTTCATTTGCAAAGTGTGAGGGCTTTAGAGCATTTCCATGTTTTGGTAAGAGATGCAACCAAAGAGGATTTGGAGTTTTGGACCGGAGAGCATAAATAGATGGTGCAGCTGGTCCAAGAGATGAGATGAACGACGGATATACTTAGAGTCCTAAACATGGCCGAACATAATAATGGAGCGAATCATGCAGCTCTCCTTTGCTTCCTGTTTCCAGCTCCTGGTTGTTGCTCCTCTGCCACTGGTACTTGCTGCCCTCCTCCGCCCATCATTCCCCTAGCCATACCCAAAAGTCCATAGCCTTTATACAGGCCGTAAACTGGTACCACCGACCACAAAAGCCAACCCCAGTTTCCTAGCAACATCACGGAAATCAAAGATGCCCAGGTGATCCAGATGATATCGAACATGTATTCCGTCAATCCCTGTGCTGCGAGATCCTCCCCCGAGCTCTTCAAGGCTTTCGTTGACGCATCATATTTGGGTCTGCCAGTTGTTTCGAGAATATATTCTGCAACAAAACAGGGAATTGATAAAATCCCATACGCGAGAAGCGACCGTCTTCTGAAAAGAATACTGAAGAGTATAAACACAGCATTGAGGACGAGAGTTCCAATGTGGAGATTATTAAGGCTTGCGGTGTTCGCTTTGGCGCGGTCCTTCTTAGCTTTCTGTGCCATTGTGTCGTAGAAATCGAGTGATTTTTCAGAGAGAGGGGAGGGGTTGGTAGGACGAGCGTCTAGTTGGGCCTCGGGTAGAAGGTATCGAGGGGTCGTTGGAGATGAGGGTGGAGATAGATGTCGAGACGTAAGCAACAGTCGAGCTGTCAGGGCAGCGCTTCAGCTGCAGACTGCAGACTGCAGTTTGTTTGTCAGGCTACTCTGGCTCGCAGGGCTGTGGCTGTGGCTGTGGCTGGCTAGGCACACCAGGCACACCAGGCACACCAGGCGGGCAGGCTGTTGGCCCGCAACAGAAAGTGCACTGACCACTGATTTGCCGCCGCATTCAGAACCATAACATCGCGACCGACGCCGACGAATTGACAGTAGAGGGAAAGATGTTCCCGAAACGGTCCTGATCAAGCTGTGCTTCATTGCTAACCTCGAATTTCTCGAAATTCCCAACCTCTTTCCACCAAGTATTGTCATACTTCGTTACCGTTTGTGGCCCCTTGTATAACCTTGGGGTGGTGTTGTGCTTTTGCTGCCCTCACCTTGCTTTCATTCACTGCGCCATCGTTTTTTGTTATTCACGGACAGGGACTTGGACCTGAACACGACCTTCACCACCACAATTCCCAACCTCGAACGTTTCTTACCCAGTCACACCAATCGATACAACACCCGAGATACATAATTCTAATGACATCCAGAGAGCAGTAGCGACTGTGTGCAGCTTCAACGCTAAAGGATCGTCCATCGCCCGAAAACGGCAAGAAGAGCCTAGGAGAGCTTGTTTTGCTGGAGAAAAAACCTTGGAAGACATCGAGGAATTTCCGGATCAGCACCAAACCGCCGGCGAATTCCTTCGCCCACATAGCTTCCTCTGAGGATTCGAGCTCGTACTCCGACATACTCGCTCCCTCAACGCCGCTATGTCGCCCACGACGACAGTCGTTGTAGGCCAGTTGAGGCAGCTCATCCACTACCACATCGATAACAACCTCCTAAACAACGCTCTATTCTATGCTGAACGGCTGGCAGCTTACGACCGGAATACTAAACTGGGCGAGAATTCATATCTGCTGGCCCTGTGCCATCTACGTCTCGGTGACAATGCCTCAGCGTACGAGTACAGCAAACCAGGAACCACCAAAGGACCGCATCTGGGGTGTGCTTATGTATATGCGCAAGCATGCTTAGCACTGGAACGATACAAAGATGGCATAACGATCTTGGAAAAGTCCAGAGCATTGTGGGGAGGAAAGAATAGTTTTGGCAAACATACACAATACACCAAACAACCTTACGCAGACGCCGCGGCATTTAGTTGCTTACTGGGGAGGCTTTATCATGGATACGACAACAAACAGAGGGCTATCAGTTGCTTCGAGGAGGCTCTCAAGCTGAATCCTTTCATGTGGGATGCATTTACGAGTCTTTGCGATATAGGAACTAGCGTCCGAGTCAACAACATATTCAAGATGAATTCCGAAATGGAGGCTTTTCTGAAATTCGGCAACTATGACCAAGGGGATCCCCCGTCCACTTTTACACATTCGAGGGACCTCAGTAATCCGCCAAGCTTAGACCACGAACGGACCCGGTCTAGCGTACGGCCTGTACCCATCGCCAACGATGCGTATGATCCATTCAACAATGTTCCGTCTAAGTCTTTTACTGGAGGTTTGTTCAGTGCAATCGGCATGTCACAAAAACTAAACGAAAGCAATCCTAGCTTGACAAATTTGCCTGGTGTAGGTGGAGGAGGCATTGGACCCGACGCACTGGAAACACCAACTGGACCAAGTGCATCATTAGATGTCACTTTAATTTCGAGCCGCAAAGAACATGGAGTGATGTCTGCCTACACAACTGAACCACCACAAGCTCCAGTGCGAAAATCCCGGGCAATTCAAGGTCTGGGAATGGATTTTAGTATGGATGCCCCGAAATTGAGTCGAGGGCTTCCGTCAAAACGCACAAAAAATGTGGTTGAACCTGCCGAAGAATCGGCGGCCACACGAGCTCTTCGACATTCCAATCTCGATCCTGCGCCCACGGAAAGAAAAAGAACAGTTTCTGGACAGGTTGTACCACGGCAAACATCAGAAGACCCTGGAGCACCACAGAGGAGGAGCATCAGGTTGTTCAATCGGGGCCCAACCACTAGATCTACCGCCAACGTTGCAACGGTAGGACCTGCGCCAGATAGGCAACTGAAGAAAGCAAGACCGCCAATCTCTAAAATCATGAGGCCAAACTCAACTACTTCTACTGTTGGTAGACAGGTTAGTGGCAATAGAAAGCCTGTGGAAGACATCATGGAAGTTGATCAAAGAGAAACTGCACGTACCGCTGTCCAACCAGTTTCCACCCAACAGCAGAGATCAGCCGATTCAGATGAACAGGAGAAGGGCCTGGAATATTTGTTGCATCTTTTCAGAAAGTTTGGCAATGGCTACTTTATGCTATCACAGTTTCAGTGCCAGGACGCATGGCAGATATTTGACTCATTGCCCAAAGCCCAAAAAGAAACACCTTGGGTTATGGCCCAGATGGGTCGCGCTCTTTACGAGCAAGCTAATTATGCGGATGCTGAACGTTATTACAAGCGAATCCGACAGATAGCACCCACCAGAAATGAAGACATGGAGATATACTCGACCATTTTGTGGCATCTGAAGCGCGAAACTGATCTCGCATTTCTTGCTCACGAATTAATTGATGCTTCGTGGCAATCAGCCCAGGCATGGTGTGTATTGGGTAACTCGTGGTCACTTGCTCGAGACCATGAGCAAGCTCTTCGATGCTTCAAGCGAGCTACACAGCTCGATTCCAAGTTTGCCTATGCGTTCACTCTTCAAGGACACGAACACGTTGCCAATGAAGAATATGATAAGGCTCTGATATCATATAGAAACGGCATGGCTGCCGATAAACGACATTACAATGCCTGGTATGGTGTTGGTCGGGTTTATGAGAAGCTTGGAAACTACGACAAAGCATTCGCACATTTCAATTCAGCTTCTGTCATTAACCCAACGAACGCGGTATTGATATGTTGCATCGGAACAGTCCTCGAAAAGCAAAAACAACCACGCCAAGCCTTAAGTTATTACACCAGAGCAACTGAATTGGCACCCCGATCGGCCTTGACGAGATTCAAGAAGGCACGGACACTTATGGCCATAGGGGAGCTCCAATTAGCACTCAGAGAACTGATGATTTTGAAGGACATGGCCCCAGATGAGGCCATGGTTCATTTCCTCCTTGGCAGACTCTACAAAGCTTTGAGAGAGAAGGGTTCAGCTGTTCGTCATTTTACGATTGCGCTAAACTTGGATCCGAAGGTGAGTTTATTGTATAAACCAAATACTCTATTCCTTACTAATGTTTTACAGGCAAGTCAGAATATCAAAGAGGCGATTGAGAGTCTGGAAGACGACGATGATGACGATGAAACAAGTATGATGGCGTAGTATTCTCAGCGCAATCGTCACTCGACTCCTAAAAAGCGAGCAAAATTCCGCCTTTGTACAATCGGCACTACCGTCATTTCCTACCAATATTTATCAAGATGCGCTTCTACATCTCTTTTTGAGGCGTTTTTTTGATTATAACTTTCTCTAAGTACTCCCGGCGTGGTATGATGATACGATATGGATGATTGTGAGGGAGCGAAAGTTTTTTTTGGGGCAAAGGGATACTTAGAATTAAGCATTTTGGCAGGGGGTGGGGTTGTCCTTCAAAGCATTTGCATTAGGAATACGGCGTTCTTTTTTTTCGGGGGGTGGGGGATGGGTTCAAGGGATGGGGAAAGCTTGTTTGTTTTTTATTTTATTCCCCCGAGAAAAGAATCATAGCGTATGGGACAACCTGGACTGTAGATAAGGAAGGGGGGCTTGGTTGGTCTTTTCTTGACTTCTTTTCTGATTCTTTTCTGGTCACAGCGAGTTATCAGGTGGTACGGTGCATTTGATGGATGCGTGGGAGGCATGGATGGATGGTGTGCTGTGGTGCGGTGTCTTTCTGTTCTTGAGCATAGTGATATAGTTCGGTGCTGAGAGTCGGTAATTGGAGACTTTGACTTTGTTGGATCCGAATCCGACGACGTGGAACTTTATTATTATCCTCATTCTTATTCTACCATTGTGTATTTTCTTGGCCTTTTGAGTGACATGTGGGTAACGGGATACATAAATTTCGCCATGGAGAGGCTGGTGGGGGCAAGTCGACAAAGAGTGAGCAGGTTAGCGATTTGGTTTTGGGCGAGCTTACAAATGTTAATTGAGTGGGTTTCCAATCTATAAATCGAGGGATTAATTTCTACTTTTGAGATCTACTAGACTTTGATTTTCTAGCTGTGCCCCCCCCGATGTATTGTTGTTTCCCATAGGTGGGTGACTCCAAGGTAGCGTTTCTTGTCTTCGCTTCTCCGTCTTGCTTCACTATTTTCTTCTTCAGTTGCTATGGTGATGACTGACGCACGTGACCCTACCAATTTTCGCAACGCCTCATCGATGCTCCATAAGAGCCTTTGGTTTGCGGGCAACTCGTGATGTTTGCGTATGGGAATGAGAAGAATTAGTGCTCGTTTGGGTGTTAATGATGTTAATATGCTTTTGGTTTTGGAATGGAGCTTTTTGGTGAGAGGTAATGTACTGTCTTGAGATTATGGTACAAAATGGAATTGTGAGAGGAGGGAATGTAGTTTCTAGAGTGCCATAATGTACTTTCGAGTGTAATGAGGCTTTTGAGGGGTTGTGATGAAGTCTCGACCCCTGAGAAAGGAGCGATTGGAAAGTGTTTGGTGCGCAATTGGCTGACAAGAGTTTAACACAAAGTATCGACAATGGGCTTCGATTTTGCAGCAGAGTCATTTCCCAAGTCAAAGAGACGTGACTAATGTAATGGATTGATACACGAAAAGCAGCTTTGCTTGCTTGTCCTCTTGTGAGATCGCGCGACTTTGATATTGAGCCAAAACTCGACAGCTCGAAGCCGAATCATAATTTTGAGAATCGAAAAAGAAGAAACTTGATATGCGCATTCATAAAGTCATTCCCAGTATCTTCACTCCTAACATATCGCTGGTTTCCAAGCGGTGAGAAGATACGTACCAGCCGCTTTACCAGAAACAGCAGATTCACCTCCACTTCGTATGAAGCGACCACACAGAAATCACCTTTCTGCCGGCCCCCACCCCACAAATACCCACAAATGGCGCGAAATGCTAGCTTATACCTAAATACGCGAAATTTGGCCAACAAACAAAGAAATCTCTCAAATGGCTCAGTGGTACCGTGGTCGCTCGACAATCAAAAAGTTTGAATCTCTCGCTAACGAAAAAAAAATAGAAGCACACCCTGATCAGTGACCGTAGCTCGGGTTCCGAGACCCACATGGGCTACACGCGCAAGGTCTTCCTCTTCGGAGGCGTTCAGGTTCCAGTCCCTTTGTCCGCTATCATACAATGAGTGTCATTCAGATCTTAATGGGGGTTGAGTGAAGATTGGCCAGTATTGTATACCCGGTTTTCAGGCTTGCCTGATTACCAACCTTCTTCCCGTATTCTTGAGCTAACTGTCGGGGTTGCCTGAGTTGATAGGAAGTGCGCTCTGTGTTCCTGTTGTTCGACTTGTGTAGCCCTTTAAACCAAGAGGCTGGGTGAGGATCGCAGACTGATGATCCAGGACAATGAGCTAAGACGTGCTAAGTGTGGGGCGGGGAGCATGTGCAAGCAACAGTAAGACTCCCAACCGTGGTTCTAGTCCACCGTAAGTATCCTCCCTTCCCAACCATGACCATTGAGACCAGAGAGAAACCATTATTTTTTTTCGAACTTTTTTTGGGCATCGCTTTCTTGAACAACTAAGTACCACTCATTATAATTGAAACATGCGCATCGAGTATAATACATGCGAAGGATTTGCTTTCTCTAATGTTCGAAGAGACGCGCTCGTCAATTCAGTAATTTCAATCGCATCATGACCACTTTCACTGTGTGCGCGAGGAAGACTGCCCACCAAGTTGCGCAAAGACGGCGAGATCGATTTTGCGTCTACCCACCGTGAGATTGCATTGTTCAACGATTCCATCAAAGTCAAGATCAATTCCTCTCCTTGAATCTTGATCTGCTATGTTCGATATTACTGCACCCACGGGCCCGACTTTGTTGGCTTTTTCAAAAGTGGAGCCAGAATTGATTTTTTGTCCCATTTTCTCCTCATACAATCAAATTTGCGACTCTAAGGTGTTTTATAGAATTAAAATGACCAAGTGATGTTGAATTGTCGTCGTCCAAAATCGTCATTGTCTCGCCTAATGATGCTTCGCGGGTTGCCCCACTGTTTAAGGCGGCCCCTGTCATTAAGTGTCCCGTGGCGCGTTTGAGCCACAAGATCGTGGGACATACATACAAACAATTCCACGAGAAAATGAATGGTGCTCAGCCATGGACTTTGTAAGATTTCCTATTCCATTTGCTCTGCCAGATGTACTAATAATAAAAATAGTGGTCGCGCTTAATAGCGGGTACATCCCTCGCCCCGGGGGGTAACAAAGGGGCTGCCAATAATCCAGAGAAGCGTCTGGCACGCTTTAAGCGGGAATACAACGACCTTCTGGTAGGATAGATCTGGCTCTAACATTCCTGGGACTTGGATTGACTTTGAGTAGCAAGTCTGGCGTGGTACATCGAATCTAGCCAGAGACTATGAAGCGGCGGAGGACATACGTGGTTCCATACAGGATCTCACAACGATACTGAGCGATGAATCGAGACGCCCCCTTCCTCACCCTTGCATCGTTTTTGCATCCACGCAGCAGGTTTATATACCGATTGGCAAGATTGCCACGACCTCATACAATGAAGGGATTATTCGAGAGGCGGTAGCGTTGTTTGCAACGCTGATCGATAGCGAGGAGGAGAACTTTGTGGAGAACGAGGCTTTCTCGAAGAGTTTGATGAACTTGCTTGTGCGGATTACTGGGGCGAACAGCATAAGGCTGAGCTCCGAAACGGAATCAGAAGTCGTGGAGTTGTCCTTCAATATTACAACTAAGATCCGGCTTGACCCGGAAGTACTGCCAGCATGGTTTTCTGCCCAGGAACGTGAAGAGATAGGGGACGACCGAGATGCACACGAGAAGTTTACGGGAAGGACACATAAGGAGGATTTTCCACTGTTCTATCTTCTGATAGACTATATTCATCATGAAGGAAGAATCGGCGATTTCGCAAGGACAGGCCTGCTATATGTCATAGAGGCTGCTTCAAATTCGGTAGCCCTTGAGCAATGGATAGTAGAAAGCGACCTGGCGACTCTGATGGCGACTGGACTGGGAGCTCTGTATAGTCAACTGAGCCGAAAGCTGGTTATAGATTATCCCACAGATGAGCTACCCCCAATTCTTGCTCTTTCAGATTATCAACACCCTATAGAGACTTCCGAAATTGTCAGTTCAGCTTCTCCGGATTTCCAGAGTCATATGGATACATTTCTGTCCCACTTGGTATTCTGGCAGGACGTTCTGAATCATTGCAAGTCTGTGGAAGTCAAGCAGACACTTTTGGAGCATTTTCAAGTGATCTTTCTTCAACAATTATTGTAAGTGCCCTGACCTATCCCAATCCTCATTCAGAGCTAATAGAAATAGATATCCCTCGCTTCTCGAGTCCTCCGATGTTGATGGTGGATCCTCAGTGGCAGTTTTGACATACCTCCGGAGAATACTGGAGTCCCTTGATCACCCTGATATGATACACCTGATTTTGCATTATCTCCTCGCTCTCCCAATTACGGCACCTACACCGAGTGATTCGCGAGCATCAGTTAGTGCTGCTAGAAAAAGAAAATCAATGGACCTGGCAACAATGATGGCTACAACTATAGAAATCGTATCGACGCCGGCTCTTTACAATCTTGTTGATTTGATACAAGCAAGTCTTCGATCAGAAAGTGAGCAAACCATATCCGTCACACTGCAACTTGTGTCTGTGATCCTAAAGCGTCACCACCGATATGCTGTAACGACGCTGTTGTGGACGAGTCAAGTGTTATCAGAAGAGCCTCAACGAACCATCGGAGCTCACGAAACAGAAATGAAATTCTTGTTGGGTCTCGCTAGCACCGTAGGGGGTGATGTGAATTTCGATGAGCTTTACGACAATCATGTCAAGGATAGCATGAATATTCTGGAAAGCCATACTTGTTCAATATCTCTGATTGTACCAAAAACAGGTGGCGCCATGAAATTTCCTGGCTCGCAGGCATCAATCCCAGGCGCTCCTCGCGACATTCGTACTCACACCTTGAGACCGGAAGATCCTATGCTGCAGACTTTCCTCGCCACCTTGATGACTTTCTTTACTAATTCTATCGAGATAAATTTATCGCTTACGGGCGCAATTATGGATCTGGCAACATGTGGTTATATGCGCATAGACGGTTGGCTACTTCCTGATCCTTCAAAATACGTATACGAGGAGGACGAGGGTGAAATTGAAGAGCCACTACTAGTGCCTGTGGGGGATCCAGTTGATATTGAAGAGAAGGCCCAGATTCGATCTCTTCGTAAAATGCGCCGGAAACCAAAATGGTCTGGATCCAACATTCCTTCCTTTCTTACCCAGCTTAGCGCTCTTGTGGACCAAGTACAGACCTACCGAACTACAATTCCTCGATTTGATGAACTTCTAGAACACCGTCGCCAGGCTTTCTCTGCTGCATCTTTCCCACCCGCGGCGCCTGTTTATCAATCTTCTCAGCGCTCCACGTCCTCTACACGATCAGTCTCGCCTCCGAGAAAATCAGGCTTTGATACTCTGGCTCAACGCTTATTCCCTGAGCTCACTGGTGACAAGTCACCCTCTCGTTCAGACTCACCTCGAGGACGTAGGGGCCAAGACCGTAGCGGTAGTCTCGGGTTGAGGGAAGCGCTTGGATTCTCGACTCCCAGCTCGAAAAAGCCAGCTGTGGCTCCGCAATATTCGGAGAGTAGAACACCTTCAAGGGAAAGCTCTACGGCCTTCAATTCCAGTCCTCTGAGGGATTTGGAGGGCAAGTTCGCTGCACCGGGTGTTCCAGCTAGTCAAGCAGCAGCTTTCGCTGCCGTTGACCAAAGTATTCTTGCTAGAAGAGTCGGAAAGCCTGTCCCTAAGAGTGAGGTCGCGGCTATTCCATTCCCTGATCTTCGAGGCAACTCCAAGAGCCTGGATGGCAATGTGGAAAGCAAGGCAGAAGATATCGAGATGACTGGCAACAAGGTCGAGAAGGAAGAAGGAACGCAAGAGGAGCCGGAAATTGAAAAGCAGGTTACTGTCAGTCATGTTTTGACCAATGTTCTTGTATTGCAGGAGTTCTTGATTGAGATTGCGGCGCTAGTACAGGTTCGGGCGGGACTGTTTGGGGAAATTAGATTTGTGTAAGGGCATGGCGAAACTGTAGTTAGATGGTTTTGATTATAAGATACCTTTTTTGCGCCATGATTACTTTATTGAAATTTTGTGTGTGCAGAAGAGAATATGGTCTGGAGGGTACGGTGTCTTTGGGTCTCTTTCTTTGCGGAAGTCATCGACTCATCGCTTTTCTGAATCTTTGAGTCATTCTCCCCAGCGGACAAGAAAAATGGCAGAGAATCCTTCTCTAGTAGCAGCGTAATTTGGTTTGGATTATCATATTACTCAAGTTATCAGATGGATTAGAATACTTAACCGAGCATCTCAATAGTCAACTTACGTTGGAGAACAAGATATCTGCTTCATTCCTGTCCACCATAAGCCATCTTCGAGAACAGATACTCGGCCGCGAGTCATGATTCTCCATTTTTGTACTTTTGTTGCACATCGCGAAATCCGCGATATAAGGATATTGTCTGTGCGGTATCCTTACGATAAGGAATACTTGAGGATATTCTTGAGCTCACATGACACTTTTGGATGAATGGGCCAGATGGTCCAATATCTTTGGGTACGGCGCCAGCTTGTTTTGCTGCCTTTTTATTGAATGTCTCGTCGAATTGAAGGTGTCAGAAGAGAGTATAATTCAAAGCAAGAAATCTATTGCTGATTTGTCCTTTCTATTTTTTCGTTCAAAGCCGCAGAAAGAAGCAGGAACATCATTCGGGTATCTACAAACTATCAAACAAACAGAACGAAACAAGCAATACCGAGATCTAAAGCATCTTTCAAACTCCAACAGTAGCCCCCGCTTCTCTCGCAACATTCATAAAAACCTCCTCGAGCGAAGGACTGTTAATAGTATAATCACTAATAACCCTCGCACCAACTTGAACATCAACACCCTCTCCCTTCAAGCCCTCCATACGTTGCATAATAGATCCAAGTTCCCTCTTCTCAAAAGGAAGATTGAAACTGATCTGTCCACAACCATCTTGGTAGTTCCTAACTCCCGCGAAGGTCTCGCAAACAAGTTCTTGGATGTCGCTGGCGTCGATACCGGGTTCTTGGACAGCTCGAATCATATACATACCACCGTATTCGACTTGTAACTCGGATAGTGTACCTTTTGCTAACATCTTGGTGCCCATGATTGCGACGCCTGTGGCTAGTGCTTCGGCTTCTTCCATGGAGTGGGTTGTGAGAAGGATTGCTCGATTGACAGATACGTCTTTCAAGGTTTTCCAGAGAATTCGTTTGGCTCCAGCATCTTGTCCTGTCGATGGTTCATCGAGTAAAAGAACCCTTGGGTTACCGAGAAGTGCTATAGCGACTGATAACTTTCTTCTCGTTCCGCCAGATAATGCAGCTACAGTATAATTTCGGAAAGTCGTAATCTTCAGTGCCTCGAGGACCTTCTCTACATTACCCTCTACGTTCTTGAGTCCTTTGACGCAACCGTAGAAACGGAGGGTTTGGTAGACGGTCAAGTTGTCGATAGCGTCGTCTTGGGGACATACTCCCATGTGGACTCGGGCTTTTTGGCCGGCAGTTAGGACATTGATGTTGTCTAGTGTGATAGAACCGAAGTTTGGGATTAGAACTCCACGTATCATGTTGATTACTGTGGTCTTTCCGGCACCATTGCCGCCTAGGAGAGCCAGAGTTGAGTTCGAGTTGATGGAGAAGGAAACGTCTTCTACCGCAGACAGTTTATTGAAGTATTTCGTGAGGTGTGAAACTGCAAGAATCTCTTCTGCTGGAGATGCGGTGGGTGAGCTAGTATTATTTAGGTTCGCGAGAGCTTCCGAGTTGGATGATTCGACGATGTAACTCAGGTGTGGTGGGAGACCTCTTTGAGTAATGTTTCGACGAATCCAATCTGCACTCCCGTACTCGTGTATAACGAGCATGGCAACGAGGAATAGAATCTGAAGAATAAGGTTGCAATACACACTTCCATACCGGACGTAGGCAAATGGACTCGAGATATCGGCATCTCCGTACTTCCCACATAGAATCTCAAAACTGTTGGTAGCCACCCAGAGCGCTCTTACGAGGTTTGCAGCTGGTGAAGTCAGACCCAGACCATATTGAAGAGCCGAGTAAGTCTCGTGCAATCTAGGCCCAGCTGTTGATTCGGCGCCTACATATGCCATCAAATAGCAAATAAACAGCAGAACGTGAACTCCAGCTACAATTGCGAAAGCGGCTTTCTTGACGAAAAGTGAAAGCAAGTAGCAGCCGAGATAGGTAGCGATTCCGAAGAGAATAAATGCCCCGAAGACATAGCTTCCTTGATAATAAACATGAGGAACTGAAGCATAAAGTAATCCATACACAAAGATCGCTTGGATGAAGATAAATTGCATATCAAATAACAGGTATGCAACCCAGAGAGCAGCTGGTGAAACACCGTTGCAGTATTGAAGAGCTCGGACTCTCATTACTCTTTCATATACGGGATATATGACTGATATACTGGTGCATGCAATAAAAGCAATCACAATGAGAGCCGAGAGAGGCATCGCGTAATCATTGACGACATTTTCAGGAGTTCGCATTGTTCGGAGATAAGTAACAACTCTCTTTGCACCTCCAGGTGGATTGGTAGCATTTGCGATTCGATTAGTGAGGTAGTTAAATCCAATGATATTGGCTGACAAGGCATCATCGTTCTCTGCTGTATCATAAAAGAAGACAGCCGTCTGCGGGGTTGGGGCCCAGATGGGCACTGGAATGTCACCACTTGAACGGTAGGATGAGGACTTCGCAGACAATCGTGCTATTAATGCTTCGCTGGAATTTACAAGCACACGATTACTGAGCGGGATGGACGACTTGCTAGAGCCACTCGAATATGACGACGATGCGAACCTATTAATACAACTGATATATAAATCGTTCTGTACATCGCCAGAGAATTGGGAAGCGGGACCTAAGAGTGCGACCGGGCTGTTGTCAAGACGTGACAAGTAGGAGTTATCCAGAGGTCCAAACCTTTGCATATCCATAAAGCTTGAATACGAATAGCTGGAAGATTCTGAACCTGATGCGTTGCGAAGAAGTTCGGCGTTGGTAACGCAAGTTTGAATTGGCTCAAACTTCATGACATATTTTGCAACTGCAGCGGCTATAATTATCGGGATAATTAGATTGATTCCGTAAGATATCCAGCCAGCCTTTTGAGTGAGAAGAGCGTAACGTTTTCCAAGGAGTGCCTTGACTTGTCGTAAGAAACCGATGGATTGGCCGACGTCTAGATCAAGTTCCGTTGATTTGCTGTGGTCGACGCTTTCAGGCTCTTCTTTCTCTGTTGTAGAGGAAGCGATGCCATCACCGATAATACCATCGCCGCCAGCTTGACGAATTGCGGCACTCGATTCGGATGTAACTTTCAGAAATACCTGCTCCAATGTCGGATAAGAGCAGCTGTAAGTCTTGTCACTTGTTGCTCTTTCTAGCTCCAGGACCATTTTGGTTGCGTCAGCTGAATTTGATGCTTGGTGGATTTCGGGTTCTCCATCAGATTCTTCGTTGTTACAAATCAAGTATTTCTCGCCAAAGGCAGCTTTCAATGATGGTGCTGGTCCTTCGCAAACAAGCTTGCCTTTGTAGACAATGGCGATATGATCAGCTAAGACATCAGCTTCGTCCAGAAAGTGCGTGGTGACAAGAACGCTGCGGCGAGCATGTCCTTTTTGGATAATATTCCAGATATTACGGCGGGACAATGGGTCCTTCAAAGTTGTTAGCATAGCTCAGGGCTCCCATCAGAAATGTTAATCCCATGCAATCTTCTGTCTCGAAGACTCTCAAACGCTCGCCGCTGATGGCCGAAATAGTCTTGAAGAAAAAGTCTTTCTGGTTTTTCCAATCTATCCCAGAGATCAAAAGAAATTGTTCTCGAAGACCTCGCATGTTTTTGTGGAAGAAGTTTTGTTACGTACCAAACCAGAAGACGCCTCATCAATTGCAACTACGTTCGAGCCTCCAACGAACGCAATGGCAAGCTGAAGTTTTCTCATTTGTCCACCGCTAAGAGTCTTAGCTCGAGCACTTGTCTTTTCCAACAAATCACATTCCATAATTACATCATCATCGTCCGCATTCAGGTCCTCGAATGCCGCAGTCTTTAACTTTCTCCAGATTTGAACGTGCTCTTGTACACTCAAATCTTCCCAAAAGACCTAAAATATTTAGCATGTGCCGTCAATGAGGGGCACATATTAGTTGTCACTTACGTTATTTTGAGGGCAAATTCCAAATACGAGACCAGCTTCATTAAGTTCCAGCTGGGATCCGCTGTCCATCGTCGTCATTCCGGCGATACACTTCAAAGTAGTGGTTTTACCACCACCATTAGGACCGAGCAAGAATGTAACAGACCCTTTCTTGACATCTAGGTTCAGACTGTCAACGGCCTTGACTGGCTTTCCTTTTCTTAAGAATGGGAAATACCACCGCCGCTTGGCATTGTATGTCTTAGAGAGGTTGGTACAACGGACAGCAACATCGCTATCCGCGTCGATAGTCGTGTATCTCCTGGTGACGCCCCACAAACCTCGCTCAACAGCATAAGTTGCAGCAGCATAAAGGAAAGTTTGAAGGATGAAGAATATGATGTATAGGTATCCGCTCATAATCTGAAACTTTGCAGTATAACCATCTATATCTATCCGACTACCATGGATTTGTGCAAGAGAGAAGCTTTGTTGGTAGTACTCGCGCTGAGCAATATCTCCAATCAAGGTCGCCCATGTTATGGGAGGAAATATAGCACAGAGTGCTGTAACCTGAACACTGGGATTCTCCACAGTCAGAGACATGCCCAAAGTGATGAGAGACAAAGCAGTGACCAAGGTTGATGTATATAGTCCAGCGAGCTGCGCTTTCCGGAAGAAAGATGCCAGAAAATGGCTGGATGTGATCGTCGACGCACCCGCTAGGAGTGTCAAGAACAAGACTAGAATATCGGAGGTCCTTGTGAATAGAATCTGCGTCAGAAGTATTGAGCTGATAAAGAATCCGGGAAAGTAGAGGATGAAGAACGATAAGAAGGTCGAAAGAATTCGTGGTGTAATGGATATTTTCTGTGCAGCCATGAGTTCAGACATGGAGGACTCTCGTTCGGCTGCAACGAAGATAGCAAGATGGTAGACCACGCCGATCAAAATTAGGATGAAAACCGGAGCTACAAAACTGCTTACTATGGAAAGCCTGAAACGTATTTAGCTAGATTACGTAGAAATAAGGATGTGCGTTTACCTACCATAGCTCAGCAGTACTACTTTGAGGCGGCTCATAGGACGAGACATAATTATTACCCCCTCTTGGTTGTACTGATGGCTTGGGAATGGTGGAAAACCCTCCAAGATGGGAATTTAAGGCCCATTGAAGTGGAAGAAGTGTCTGGGAAGTCTTCGTATTATCGTCTTGATAGCCACCAAAAGAATAATAGGTGCCCACAAAAGATTTATCGACTGCGATGGTATACTCAATGGTAGTTTCGTTGGAGGTTTGGAAAAGGACGGCGGCAAAACAATCACTGTACCCTTGCAGAGATTGTTTGCATAGGTTGAATAGCTCGTTCGGATCGTCGACTATGTGCGAGGGGACAGATTCCATGCCAGGCTGACCAAGAATGCCCTTGATGGTGGAATCAATCTCTTCAACTGCTAATCCATTCCGAACAAAAACGAGTTTTTGCGAAGACGATGCTGTGATGGCCGATGCTAAATCCTTGACCGGAAATCTTGAGTTTGCAATGCCCCAATCGTTTTTGGTATATCCGTAGCTACTATCAATATCGCCAATATGTTTGAGCAGAACGAAGACCAGAGTGACGGCAATTGGAAATATCAGGCATCTTAAAGTCGTGGAAATTGGTGCTTTTGAAAAAATGAGAAAGTCCTTATGCATAAGCGTGAGAGTCTGTCGATAGATTCGCCGCCATTGGGAAGGCTGGAAGGTACCCATCGTGAGTTGAGGCGTTGTCGTTGGATTGGAGTAATATAAGTATCATAGGGGAGAGGCGTGATGAAAGGGGAAAACGGAGGTATTAACACGACTTTGTTCTAAGCAGGATCGAATCGCACGAATCGCGGTCGTAGTTGCCAACCAGTTGGCTATTCCGTAGTCCCTTGTTTGTTTGAAAATAAGGAGCCCTGAGGCTCTAGTCATGTGTAGATAGATTGAGTCTGAAACACGGCCTGCCTTGAGTGTTGGAGATGAGGTAAAGAGGCACACATATCACCTCGCTTATCGTCCCCGTGGACATTCGCGATAGACTACAATAGCGGCAGTAAGTAACTTTCGTTTATTTTTAAATCAATTATTAGGATTTCCCCAGCTATTCAGAACAAGCTTCCGTATCTGTCTCTAACCCTCAGGGGGAGCAGAGAAGCCTGGAATTAGCGCGTTGGTGGTTGGATATTTTGTGGCTATGTAGAAGTGAGCAGCACGAAGCTAGACATGGGGGCTTACTGTGCCACCTCCTGCGGCCCGCCTAAATAAATCCTTTTCTCATGCCCCCAACCTATCATCAGCGCAGAGCAAGTAAAGTAGTAACCTAAACGGGGACCCACCAAAATCTCAATAAGAGAAATGAAGGGGATTGGGACGAAATTGCACACGTCAATTGACTAGTAACTACCTCATGTAACCCATGAACACGCGTGTGTACTATCAATAGACTGGAACGATGCAAATATATGCAGGCTTCCATTAGACGATATTTGATGCCTCGCATAGACAACAACATTTTGGAAGAGGCTAGCAAAAACTCGTAAAGTTTGCCTTGGAGTGAAGATCTTGCAAAATACAACCTGTTTAATGGTCGTGCCCCACAATCAGGTTGCCGCCAAGAAATGTATGAATGGCGGAACCTCAGCTAGATGTGCCGTAGGATAAACTCAAATTCAAGAGGATCAATCTTGAAACACACACGACTACAAGAATCAAGCAGATGTGGTAATACTTTTCTTGATGATTATCTGTGATGCTGTAACATCAAGAGATAAAAAAAGTAAAGAAAAAAAGAATCTAGCAATGGGGCAATGTGGCGCATTCAGCATGGTAAGGCGGGGCAGAAGCGAAGCCCCCATACAAAGGAATCATAACGAAGATCACTCGCACTTTGAACAGGCTGATACTGTTGATCCCTTTCAACCGCAATACATATGGGCATTTCTGCCTAAAATTAGATGCAGGCCAACCAGGCACTGAACAATAGCTAATGATGCGGCAGGGTAAAAAATAGAGTGGTAGCAAACGGCTACCTGTTCTTGGTATCTTGAATCTTGAGAAGGTATATCATTTGGATGACCATCGTATCTTTGCTGTAGAGCTGGCACCATAAACTATGAGTCTGTCACTGAAGCACTGTGGGCATATATCAGCATAATCCGTGCGTTCATTTGTGGGATTGTACTTACTCATCTTGAGTTTCGGGTACCCAACCTGGGATAGATGCACCTCCTTCAATCATGATCATTTCTTCTTCTCCCTCCATAATACTAATCCTTGGACATTCCCACTAGAACAACAAGTCAATATTATAGCTTCTATGAAGTAGAGAATCGAAAAGAAATGGTTTCTGAGAAGCGGAACCACACTTCCCGGTCAACAGACATGCCGTCGACCGCATGATATGCGAGACGCAACCTTGAAGTACAGTATATCAAATCGAAATATCAAAGAAATCATTGCCAAGCCGAGTCCAGCCCTATGCCATTGGAATGGACAGCGTGTGAAGATAGTAAAACTTACTCCAGGATCAACCGACATTGCTTGCCGAAATTCGTCCGCGACTTTGAAATGCCAACTTCTTGTATCCCATGGCCGCCAAGGAGCAATTACTACTCTCATGTCCATTTCATTGTGAAGAATCAACTCCCTCAAGCTTTTCATCTCTTTCAAAATCTCCAAATTGTAGTGTGTAAAATACGCAGCATCCTGAACGGCCAGCTCGAGTCTCTCAATCAAGTCCAATTCCTTTCGTTCCAAATGGCTCAATACGCCATCCTCAAGGGAGATGGTATCTTTCCCGAACGATATGTAGGTGTACGGGGGAGAGTGTTTGGTTTGGAAATACGGGTGGTAGGTGGTGAGTATGAAGTCGCGTGTCTCGTGGCATAATTGGAGGAGCGTGGGGAGAGGCTGATTGGAGATAAATGATTTTGCAAAGCGACGTTTGTTTATTGGGTGAGAAGCCTTCTCGCAACGGAATTTTATATGCCGCGGGGGAGGGAGGAGATGTTCCCAGATAGCCATTCTTAATTCCCAAGGTAACTCCTGGAAGCATGTGAATGTTGGGGTAGAGATAGGCTCTGCTGAGATGAGTGCAGTTTCGCTACTGTCTTGCTCTTCCCTAGCGGCCTCCATTATTTGTCGTGAATTGGTAACAATTGAGACGTCTAGAGAGCTGCGAGAAGTCGGGGCGTATTTTTGTTTTGTTGTTATTATCTGGAGAGCAAGTAAGCGTTACTTACCCCTCAGCGGATGTACTGTTCCATTCGGATGAATAATGTTCCGAAAAGTTGTTCCAACGAGCGAGTGCATCCCATTATTTCAGTCTCCAAAAATTGCAATCAGACATTTCTTGGGCATCTGCACACATTCCTAGTCTGTTTTTGCGTGTTGTTTTCTGGTATTGACTTTTTTGGTCACCACCAGCAAAACCCGAGGATTGCCATCCAAACAACGAACTTATCCGATACTAATTAAAGATGTTGCTAGTATACAAGCGGGTACGAGCTTGCGATTCAGTAGACTAAGAAGCCAGCTACTAGTACTACTAAGACGCTAATCTCCTATGCCCAAATGAGGTAGGATTTGGGTAGTCCAGTAAATTAAGTCATGATAGGTACTGGTGTCATGTATTGATCTCAAAGAAGTATCCCAACAACTGCTAACAGCAGTAGACTACTGCTACATGGTATTGAGTGGCTTTGAAGGTATTAAACTCATGGAATGCTAAATGTTGGAGTGCTAGAGTCTTCCACTTACTAGAGTAATAAGTTTGAAGTATAGTATGTTAATGGATCGATTCATTTTGCTCGTTATGATATCTTGACTAGAGTATATGCTGAAGATATTAAGGAGTTTCTTGAACCCTTCCAGGGAATGAGGGTCATTGTGACGAGAGTTCCAAGGCACATTCCTTCTAAGAACTAACTCAACACTTTTAGAATGATTGCAATTCTGTCAAATTCGTTGTTGAAATCATGTAGTATAGTCCAACTTACTTTAGAAGCTTTGGTAAATTAGCTAGAAGTACTCCGTAAAGATGAATATTTTTTCGGCTCTTGTATAGTTACGACTTCTTGCCCCTTGTCTGGTGCCCATGTCACATCATTGGAGAAAAAGAATCAGGTCTCAACAAAATGACTTCCCTAAGTTCCCTTTGCACTACATAAAGAAACAGAAAGTATGGAAATATTGTCAGAACGCCACCATGCAAGCAGCCGAGCGGCATGCGAACTATTAATATGCAGGGGTGTTATGTCGTTTGTCCTGGAAATTGCTCAAGCTAGGATGATACACTTCAATCTTTCTTTCAAACAGTTCCTTCTTAAACTGAGAGGAGTAGAACCAGCCTCTCTAATAACCTCTGGGCTGCCAAAAGAAAATGTCTCGACATCATCGTAAGTTACCAGACCACTTCATCATCATGATAAAACTAACGTATTCTCTCAAGCCTACGAAGACCTTCCGATCCCAGGAGATGCTCCATTCCAACTGAAGCCCTCGCCAGGAAAGGGGTGGGGGGCTTTCGCTAAGACCCAAATCTCAGAAGGAGCCAAGATACACGAAGAGTATCCACTCTTAGTAGTCCCAAAACCACTCTCCCAAGTCACAGAATCCGACATTGGTACTATCGTACTGCGATTGGAACCCCGCGAAAAATTTATATTTCTGTGTCTCCGCAAAAAAGGAAATGCTACAGATAAATATACTAGGTTCCGCGAGGCCCTCTACGACAACTACTTCTCCCATGATCATTCAGACGTAAGCAGTCATCTCTACCCGCTTCACTCACGTTTCAACCACTCATGTATCCCCAACATGAGAGTTTTTCACGAAAGAGATAAGCTTATGAGCTGCGCGATACGGGACATCAGTGCTGGCGAGGAAATCACATTCTCCTACGACGTGGATTTGGAGTATAAAACAAGTCAAGAACGTGAGCACGAGATACGGATCATAGGATTCAGATGCGATTGTAGAGCCTGCGTACCTGCAAATCCATTGCGGAAAGCTAGCGATTTGCGAAGAAGACTCCTTCGAGGATTGTGTTTTCTCAGAACTGGCGAAGACCTAGGAAAGAACAAATATTACACCAGTATACCACCACCACTTATCCTCGACGCACAACTGAAGCGAGGCGCCGAACAACACAGTATTCCCCTCTGCCTTAGGTTCATTTCATTGCTTATGACTGCATGTCTCTTGAAAGAGGAGGGCTTGCTGGATTATCGCCGCGTGGAAGACATTCAAGAGCGTATCTTGAACATCGTGAATAACTTAGGGACGCCAGAGAACCGAGAAATTGCTAGACGTGCTATGAAACAAGCATCATGGTTTGCAAGGTTCTACCAGGCTTGCAAACTGTATGGTCGGGTTGATGCGAACGACCTTTCATCAAGTCCTTGGCCGCGCTGGGTATAATGTCATAGCAGGCAGTGGTGCTTGGAACAGGATATGCGGACACACACTGAAGGCTCCATACCATGCCATTGGATTGTAACGGACTGCTTTTCTCAGGATACTGATCATGAAAATCAAATACACATTTTCTTCTCGCAGTTGCTTGTTCATTTGTTTTCTAAATTCCGAATTTTTCATACTTAATAGCAGATGGCTTGTATTCTGGTACAATCAATTCACCAAGTCTTCAATTGGCCAATTATAACAGAATTTTAGTGATGTTCCAGGTAACAAACATAAATGACTTCTTGACGTTTGATCTACATTCTTTTGGATGAAGCCTCACATCCAGCAATGACTGGTAAAGAAGATTCTTTACTATTGAAATAAGCATTAGATTAATCTATACCTCATCAAAAGTTAGCAATGTCCGCTTTGCTCTTCTCCATGACAAAAAGAAGATCCTCCAGGGGTTGCCAGCAGACATTCAAATGCCCAGTGTTGAGTAACAGCTTGTTATGTAATCTCTTAGGGAAAACAATTGTAATATTGAGAAGGGTGCATCTCATGGGCCTGGCATTTTCAGTGCCTTGTTTGGGTCTGTGACGTCTACTTTTTGGAAATCTAGTGTTGGTCTTGTTGGTAAATGTGGCCAAGACTATTCTTATTATTCTGAGTTATAGAGTTGAACCTTTCCATTGTCTTGAAAATCTTTAGCACTGAGTTACAGCGGCTCTAGGGTCCTACTCTATGGATCACAACGATAACGCATGATAACACTCTCAAAAAAGAGCTAAGTGTTGTCTACTGACAAAGCTGCAAAGCATTATTTTGACTTGAAAGCAAGGTTCTTTATGTATGTATATGAGCTCAAAATATGGAGTCAAAATTATGACGTCAATGATAGTAGGGGCAGCGAGGGGTTACCTTCTCAATACATGGTAGTGAAGCGCGATATCCAACGCCGCTGTCCGCGCTCGCTTAAATCAAAACAACACGCGATATCAACAACGCAAAAAAACCAAGCCAAAAAGCCAAATTTACTAGTAAAAAAAAATATTCAAAAAGCAAAAAAAGAAGTAATAGATAGATGTAGCCAAGTTCACAGGAGCCCGCGCCCCTCGCTCGTTCTTTGCCGCTCTAATAAGACAACTCTCCCTCCTGCGGCTAAACCTCGACGGGGGGCCTACACACCACCTACACTAGAATAGCGGGTTTGATGGATGCCAACTTTCTTATTCTAATATAGAAAGGTATTGTGGGGAATTGGGCGGGGTGGGGGTAGTGGTGGAGCGAGGTTTTGCCAGAAGGGGCCGCCACTGCAGCTCGCGCACGCGAGACTTTCGCAGATTCGTAGTCGCGGTGACCTGTCGGTGGACAAAAAAGCAGCAATAGATTATCTGACCTGACTATCGCCAGCCAAATACGCTATCGACAACTGTATCATTGCTTATCTTTTGGCCAAATTCGAGTTATTGCCAAATATTTGGAGCAATCACTTGAACTGTTCTAGAATTTCCGCATATTATTTCAATTACTTGAAGATATTATAATAACTATATACTTATTTATTAAGTTACACAAATAATGGATTAATTCCTGTTATTCAGTGTTCTGTCCACTTATGTACTGAAGAGATTGTTTGGTGAATAGCCTATCTCGCATTCACCTCTGCCCAATCTACCTAACAATAGAACCATCACGTGCAATCACGTCGACCTGTAAATATGTCTACCACCCCTTTAACACTGCAATTGAAAAAGCTCCCACGGCGAAATTGCTTTGAAACAAAAAACCTCCTCTGAGTCTTTCCTCTGCATTGCACCTTCTGCTTTCAGAGACATTGGCAAAGTATTTTCTTTCTACTTAGCTGTTAACTGCACCAATCAGCAATCATCAATTGACAGCAGTAAGTCTTTCTTTATGAATATTGATTCCTTTAACGACACTGACAATTTCATGCTAGTGTCATCAAACCAACAGCGAGAGCGTTCAGCTCCAGAGGGTTCTAAACCCAAACCACTACCTCTACCAAAGGACATAAAGGAAATCATAATGAGGAACAGCAAGATCCCAGCGGACTTTTACGAGAATTTACAGGGATACAATGGAACAGATTGGCTTGAAGGTACAAGCAGTATCATTTTGCAAAACGATACCAAAGTCACCCCTGAACTCTACAACCAACTGCGCCATAGCAAACAAGCCATCAAAACCCAATTGGAGGCTCTTGATGATGGTGAGTGATATGCAAACTTGCAAAGCAAAACATACATCATCTAATTCTATTCCCAGGTTTCAACGCTCTGAAATCTCTCGCAGACTTCCTCCATAAGTTTCTCCTTCAGGTCAAGAACGAGATGGGCATAAGAGAGGACCACCTTGCTGACATGAACAATGGCTTTCAAGAGGAGGGCGACTGGAAACAGTGCTTACCTACCGGGGCACAAACGAAAATTACCCTCAATATTCTTTACCATTCTTGTTTTCTCCTGTCTCGATATGGAATGTTTGAGATCCTACAATTGGATCACAGATATATGTCAGGCGACCTCCGTGCCGAGATTGTCTATGCCAAAGGCCTTATTTATAAGCGAGATGGTTACCATGCTTGGTCGAAAACCATCAGAACTGAGCTGGATACTGGATACATATCTCCAGAAAAGGCTCAAAATATTCTAAGCCAGATCGAGGGATTTCGAAACCAATTGTGTCGACGACTTTTGAAAACTGGCTTGCAATTGAAAAACATTCGGAGGTGCAACCAAGCAACATGGACCGCACTTCGAATCCATATATTAAACTCCGATATTGAACAAGGGGAAACAGGTACACAATACTGGGCAAGAAAATCGGTGGTCATTGGAAACTTGTCATTCGACGAGATCGACGAGGCTACAGAAAGCACGCTGTACAGAGTGTACTGTACATCGTTGCGGGGCGACACAAAATTTTACATTGAAAATTGCAATAAATTGAAGGAACTGGAGAAGGAACTCCTCTCTCCTGAATTGTCGAAAATCTGGCTTCCAATTCTGCGAGAATGAATATCCTCCTGGAGGTGCTTGTAAGTATTTATCTCCCTTGATATAACAGCAACCAGTAGTCAAACACTAATCATGTGAACAGTTTTCTTGCGAGCTGATTACAAAATCATCAATAGCATCCCTCAACTACCCTTGAGACAATTTCGGTGCCTATTTGACAGCTGCCAGGAATCCGGCATTCCCTCATCATAGGCAAGAGAGCTGGAGCTGTGGAGGGTATAGATTTTGGAAACGATGATGTTGGGATGTTCAACACTGGAGGTCATAAAATGAACAATTCGTTTGATTGGGGAAACAGTAATTCAATGTTTCAAGAGCCCGCGAATCCGCCTTTAAGTCAGGCGGAGTCAAGATCTCAAGCGCAAGCTCCCCAAGCTCCAGCTACCTCAAAGCGTCAGAGACCTCTAGGGTTCGTAAAACCGATTTCTGGTGTCGACTCTTGAAGTTTTGGCAAATAGAAATATTCAAGGCCGTTTTTCAATATTTAAGTTTTTGCTTTGCATCCAGACATTTTGGTGACCAGTCCATTGCTTGAAAATAGAATGCCGCTTGACCCACAAATGATGTTTTCTTTTTTTGCTTCTTTAAAGACTCCAGATATAGTAAGAATCTCAAATGGGAATTTGCCTTGATGGGTAATGTTCCTTCTTTGGAAGACCACATATTGCGACTTCAACATCGGAAATTTAATACTTACTGTCCCAACTCCACCACTGTTGAAGGAAGAGAAAAGCGATAGTAAATACTCTAAGTTAGTTGCAACATACCCCAACTACAAAGTAGTGCCTTCCTACACGACCATTGAATTAGGATATAAAAGTTTGCTCTGATTTTGGGTAGATCTTGTGCTCATGTTGAATGCCTCTGGTTGCGTCTACTTTCGTCAAAGCTTGCCCTTCCACATCTGCAGGTACAACAAAAACATGCACTCAGAGTGGAGTAGAAGTGTCCACTTTCACCACATTTTCCCCATATAACAAAGTATTTGGGTCATTGGTCAACAAGACCGCCTTTTCAAGCATGGCTGCAGTTGTGCCTCAATTTGACCCAGTTGTTCCATCCACTTGTATCCACCTGCTTCAGGACCCTTTCAGATGTGGAAGGGATAAGAGGGGTTTCTCATGAGTGCAGAGAATCAAATTCCCTAATAGATAGTTTGAGCTCGCTCAGTAGGGTTGCTTTGAAAAAGAGTACTTACTGTTAATTGATTGTTATCATTTTTGAAAGCTGGAACTCTGGATCTGGAATGAGGTTGTCATTGAAGTTCACATGAGTTAGTTAGTTAGTGGAGCTGTGTAGTCAAAAGTTATATGGTACCCACCTATTGCTTTAAAGTATTCAACACTAACCAAACACTCTGTAGGAAAACTGTTGCCCACTGAAATACTATCACAATTCAGTAATTTCCTACTGAATTTCCAGTTAGGGGTCATCTGTGACTGGTCAGATTCACGAAACAGAACTCAGATGGTTATCGTCATTTAAATAATAGTGGAGCGACCGGAAAAACTATTCTGCCGATTGGCCCATGCAGCTGGGGTCCAACTGGGAGGGTCTGTTCGCAGGCGGTTCAGCTACTATCATTCGCTGAAATAAAATCTCCCCCAAGATCAACTGATGGAAGCGCTCCCCTCCAAATCAGCATAGGTATCCCCTTCCGGTTCCTACGCTCTGTACCATCGCATTCAAAAACATAGCATTGATCACTGGCACGTCGCGCGCGTCAACCTTCAACACGCCTTCCATCCATTTGAGAAGGGTCACCATATCGTACCATATCGTGGTCGAGAAATTGGCTATAAACTCCTTGTCGCATTTTCAAAAACCACAGTCGCAGAACTTTGGAACATCACCAGTCGCGTATTCTCCCAGCCAGGTTCCTGCAGTTGCGCCCATCAGAACTGGTTGGTGTACAGAGTCACCACAGCACAAGAAACAAGCACAGTGTAAGTACGGACCCAAGAAAGAAGATCGGCAGTCATCTGTTCCTTCCTGGCGCAACACGCTCTGTGGGCTGAGAGTGTGTTTGAGACCACAATTCACAGGTGCCCATTCACTTTCTGCGACGTGTTGCTGCTGGTTGGTTGGGTCAGCTTGTCAAATCCACAGGTCCCAAAGCTTCCTTCCTACATCAAAAGACCACCTTCAAATTCCATGATCAATTTCCCAGAGCTTTGCTAATATAATTTCTCAGTATAGCTTCTGTCAGCCAGTTTAATCAATTCAGCTTTTCGTAATTATGGCTGAAGTCGAAACCCCCGTTGTGCCTCCCCAAGAGGAAACTCCAGCCGAAGTTCAATCCACTGATGATGCCACCACTGTTGCATCAGAAGTTGATACAGAGACAGAAAAGGAGGCACCTTCAAAAGAAACTGCCAATGGCGTTAAGAAGGAAACAGTACCGCCAAAGCGATCAGGAATCCTGACTGGTGTAAAGCGAGCCACCTCCTCTGCCAGCTCCACCCACAGACCTACAGTATCTTCTGCCACGAGAACAACTGGTGGATTGACCAAACCTCCTGTCCGATCTGTTCCTGGACCAGCAGTACGGAAACCAACAAGTGCCACTGCACCAACATCTTCAAGCGCTGGACACAGATCTCATGCATCAATTGGGGGTTCAGGCGATGATAAGAAGAAGCCATTGGCAAGCAGTACGCGAAGAACCTCTCTTGCTCTCGCAAGCAGTTCTACTGGAAAACCCGAAACTCTGGCTGAAAAGCGTGGAACAACTTCATCTACAACAACTGTGCGCAGACCAACCACTGCTAGCTCGCTAAGCCCCAAGGGTCCTGTCAGGCCAGCTTCCACATCATCCAGACCTGCAGCAAGTTCTATCAGCAGAGCAGCAGTCCCAATTTCGAAGCCAGCATCTTCTGGAGCTGTGGCTGACGCGAAGAAGAGATTGTCTGCTGTCTCTGGACCACTTGTCACAACTAGAACCGCTCGTGCAGGAACCGTTACCTCGCCAGTCCCTTCAAAGGAAATCGAAGAACTGAAGACCAAGTTGGCTGAAAGTGAGGCGAAGGTGGAGGAGCTCACGGCACAAATCGCCTCGTCTCAGGAGAAGTTGGCAGCAACTGGAAAGCAGGTCGAAGCAGAGGCAGCACGTATCAGCGATGCGGAGGAAAATATCCGAAATGAGCACAACGCGCTGGTAGGGAAGTTGCGTGAAAAACACCAAGCGGATGTCGAGGCATTACAAGCTCAGTTGGAGGAGGCCGAAAAGGCTAAGTCAGCCGCCGATGAATCATCAGTAAAGGCTATCGAAGACGCTCAACAGGTTGCGAGTGCGAAGGGAGCATCTGAGACAGCGGAAGCCTTGGAAAAGCTCAAGTCTGAGCATGCCTCTTCTTTGGCAGCACTCGAGGCAGAATTATCTAGTGCAAAAGAAGCAAGTGTAGCAGCACAGACCACTGCTTCCGAACAAGCATCGGAACTGGCTGCATTGAAATCACAGCTTGAGCAAGGAAAGATCGAGCTAGATGCCTTGAAAGCGGAGCATGAAAGTGCTTTAGCTTCGCTGAAGAAATCTCTCGAAGCCGAGAATGCCCTTGCTATCGAGGCCCTGAAAGCCGCCCACTTGGAAGATATGGCTAAGGGCAACACCGATGTCACTTCGACCTTTGAAAACCAACTTGCGGAGTTGAATGAGAAGCACGCTTCGACAACCAGCGAACTTCAGAAGCAGATTGATGCAGCCAATGCAGCTCAATCCGAGTTGAAGTCCACCCACAAAGATAGCTTTGAAACCCATCAAGCTGAATCGAAAGCCGCTTTATCAAAGCTCGAAGAGGAGTTGGCTACTTTGAAGGCAAAATCCGAAGCCGACTTGGCGATGTTAACCGAGTCAACAGAGAACAACAGCACGTTAGAATCGAAGCTTGAAGCAATGCAGCAGAAATTGATCTTGGCTCAACAAGAGCAGCAAGCGGCAGAAGACAAGTATGCACAATTGCAGACCAGAGGCTCCGAAGACGAAAAATCAAGAGAATCAATCAAGGATGACTTGGAAAGCGCCAAGCAGCAGGTTGCGTCCCTCAAGGATAAGATTGAAACCTTAGATGCGGAAGGGCGCTCCAAGGATGAGTTACACAACAAATTGAAATCGGAGCTTGCTCAGACTGCACAGTACCTCGAGGAAAAGACAAAGGAGATTGTCGACTTGAAAGAGAAGCACAAAACAGAGCAAGAACAACATCAAATTGCCCTTGACAAGATCACCAAGGAGTATGAAACCGAAATCGAAGCTCGCCAAGGTGACTCAGCTGTTAAGGAGGAATACGAGGCTCTCAAAGCCAAGCATGACGAGCTTGCCAAAACCCACACGGAAATCACTGCATCGCACGCTGAAGCCCTGGAAGCTGCAAAGCAAGAACATGCCGCTGCCGTTGCTCAATTGGATATTGCAGAAACCGCCCATAACAAGGCTCTCGAGGAATTGAAAGCTACTCACGCAAAGAACTTGGATGAGGCACACGACAGAGCAATTACCGCTGGCCATGCCACCCAAGCAGTTGAACGAGAACAATTGAAAGCTACTCATGCCGAGGCCCTAAATGCATTGCAGAGAGATTTCATTGCGAGTCAAGCGACAGCATCATCTACCGCTGAGCAACTCAAAGCTGCCCAGGACGCGATGGATGCCGAGATGGCAAAGTCCAATGATTCGCTCACTGCCTTGAAGGCTGAACTTGATTCTGCGTTGGAAGATTTAGCAGTCGAGAAGATGGCCAAGTTTACTGCGCAAGCTGAACTCGATGCCATAACATCCAAGAGACCAGATACATCAGAGATCGATGCTCTCCGAGCTGAAATGGTAGCCCTCAAGTCTAAGAAGCCCGACACATCTGAAGTTGATGCTCTTCGTGCCGAGTTGGAGGCCCTCAAGTCCAAGAAGCCCGACACCTCTGAGGCAGATGCTCTCCGAGCCGAATTAGAGGCCTTGAAGTCAAAGAAGCCAGATACCTCCGAAGAAGACGCCTTGAGAGAGGACCTGCAGACGTTGAAAACCCAACATCAAGCCTCTCTGATGATTGCTCAGCAAGAATCAGCTAAGTCCACGGAGGAGCACCTAGCAACAAAGGCTGCTTTAGACAAGTTCCAGGCTGAGCTTGAGAAGCAAAAATTGGAAGCAGAACGACAAGCCAATATTTCGAAATCCGATTACCAATCTCTGCTTGATAGTATGGGTGAGTTGGTAGAGGATGGAAACAAGAAAGCTGCAGAGCTCGAGGCACGACTCAAGGAAGCAGAGGCAAAACTCAAGGTTAAAGACGCCGAGCTTGCGGAAGCAAAGGTATGTGGACTATCTTAGCAATGCGGTATATACTTCTTACTTACATCTGCCCTTTAGACTAAGAGTGGCTCTCTTTCTTCCCCAAAGACTCCATCCAGTACTGGCCTTTTGGCGAGCAAATACGCTACAGCAGGTGACCTTACAGATGCAGAGTCAAAGACGGCAGAAGGTGAGCATGACAGTTCATCCGCCGCACTTGCCTCGGTCCGATACCCTTTTTTATTGCCCACAATGTTTCCTTTTTTCCCTTTCTAGTCATTGATACGCAAACATGAGGGAATTTACTAACAATATTTGATCATATAGTTGGCGAAAGCTAGAGTTGCCGCAGCGCAGCTAGAGGAAATGAACGAGGATGCGAAAAAGGACAATATGAGGTAATTTTACGACTCTTCTATGTGCTTCTTGCTGTGCTAATCAATTCTAGATCACTTGAATCTATTACGGATTCAGCTCCCGGTCTTTCCGTCTAGATTTCGCTATGCCTCACGAACTCCCACCCTTTCTAAACCTACGATACCCTATGATCTACCTTTCATGAAGTGGTTCGCCAACCCACCACAGTTCGATCGACAATTTTAATAGCCACTAGGCTGCCCTTCTGTCACTCCTCTTCGTCGACTTTACTTCTTAGCAATCTGCTTGACTTGCGCCAAATAAATTGCGATACCCCTCTATACCCCTTTTTGTTGTCATAATATTTGTCTGAAAATACCTCTTCGTCCATACCAAATGCTATGTTTCTATAGCTGCTACTTTGGACTTTCACTTGCTACATCCCTTTGAGGATGGAGATCTTGTATTTGGTTGGTGGATGTTTCGGTGGTGGTGGGGTGGATATGAGATACGATTTCGACAAGTTTTTTGATTGAGATTGGCTGGTGGATAGTGGTAGTTGTACTCATATATGCTGTACCTTTGGAGAATGAGAAAATTCCTTTTTTTGATGGACGTAACTTTATGAGAAGTCATGACATGTTGATCTTGGGGCATTTTCTTTTTCATGTATGTGATGGAAATGGTAATCATGTGAAGTATGCCTCTTGACGTAGGGAGATAAGAGTTTCCGCAAAAAGCAATACAAAACCTGGACTCAAATATAGACCTACTCTACTCATATCATGGGAACTCTGGAACATGCTGTGTGGCCCACGGTTGTGATAAAGTTGTTAGTTTGCAGCAACTATCTTTACCGATGTGTGTTTAGCAAAATTACTTTTATACAGAAAACTCCTCTGGCGTGCTAAGCCCTAGCAAACCTATAAGTCTTTTCTAAAGCGAATCAATATTAAGCCTAAGATATTATTATTTTGGTCAAAAAACCTTAAAGAGTTTCCATGTAAATAAAACACTAAGAAATAGTGATTGAGATTGAGATTGAGGAGCGTTTCATCGGCTCCAGTTAATTTGATCTCATCATAAGGAGCGGAGTGGTACTTACTTAAATTGAGCACTCGCTCAGTGTAAGTCAGTGCTAGTTAAATATCATTTAATATCCCCTAGAAGCATCATATGTACCTTGGATTTTTAAGTTGGTCGTATCCACTTTTACTCCTAGGACTTGTTTAGAGTTACTCAGGATAGGTTCATTTTTACTTTGTGGTACGAGTAAGCTTTATTAACTAACTAGGCACGTGCTAGGTATTCATACTCCTCCTGTGTTACCCGACAATTACCCGGTGGCCCCACACCTCCACCTGACAATTTTATATATCAACAAATAAGTCGTTTCCTGCCAGCAATCAGATCGAAGAGGTTCAGTGCACCCAACTGGCTCAGTTGGGATAAGAGCAGACTGCTACTCTCTGATTTGCGAGATAAACCAACCACCAGATCGGTATCCCACGGGAACCTCGTGAGCAGAGTTATTCCGAGTCAGCGAGAGCTGAGCTTGTTTTTTGCCATTTTTACTTATTTTTTTTGGATTTGGGCTAGGGGAGGGGTTCTGTCTTTTTTACGTTGGTGGGAGATTGTGTGGTTGAATATTTAGATTAGAGTTGAGGTTGAGACGAGGAGGAAGAGTGAATTAGAAGGTGCGTACCTATGTAGGTACCTAGGTGGTGGCTAGGACGCGTCTTCACTTAATTGTAACTAACACCAATCTTCTGCGCTTCTCTCTAGCTGCTAGGCTTAGTTGGATTTTCCCCTTCTTCCCTTCTTTCCTCACAACACTCTCCAGGCTTATTTTGGAAGATTATTAGGGTTGTTAAAATTATATTATTACATTATGTAATAATTCGCTTTTCGCGCGTTATATAATAATGCGTGAGGTCATTATATAACCCACTTTTCACATGACTTTTGGGCACACGTGTGTTTCCGCGTTTGAGGGCACATGGTTGTTCCCTCCCATGGCTAAGCATAGCGGAATAATAAACAAAAGAAATAATAGTACGAGAAGTACCTTATCCGCGTATTGGAACTGCATATTGAGCGTGTTGGTGGTGCTGTAGAATAGGATGATTTTATGTTCTTTGTTAGATAGCAAGATAGGGTACCTCAGGCTCCTAAAAGTCATTGTATGCTATTGGTTCAAATCACTTAAAAGTGGGTCCACCACCAGCTCCTACCACCCACAAAAGTCTTGGCATAATAATAGATAATAACGATCAAATTCGTATAATAATACTAATAACGTAATGGGGTCGCATTATGTTGAGTGATAATCTTAGATTATCACTCAATTAGGCAACCGCAAACCTAAAAGTCTAAAGGTACATATGATGCATTGAGGGGATAACAACATTGACATCATCTCTTCCTGGCATTCAATAAAATGCCATAACACGCACCCCAATAATCCACCGTGTTTTCGTTCGCTATATTTTGAACTTTGGAAGCTTTGGGAAAATGTTTAAAGTACGAACTCTTTTCTATGGAAAGAACAGCTGTTCACTTGAAGCTTGCTTGTCCTTTATTATGATGGCAGGCAGGCTTTCCATTGTCAGCTTTACCACTGGAATGCAGGAAGTTGGGAGAAGCTGATTTTACGTATAATGTATATATACGTAAAATTAATCAAACAATCAAAAAGCTGTCTAATACGCGTATTCATCATATACGCCCGCACAATGGACCACATACACCTTATAAAACTGAATAGTACTTGACTTAGGGTGAAGGGCCTTATGCTATTCCAGCACTCCTGTGCTAGCTTGCTCCTTGGTGTCTTGGCATTACTATATCATAGTAATGCCTCTTCAACTACCCCGCTCCTTAGTGCACATCAAATACTTAACACCTGACTATTAGCTTTGCCTCAACACAAACGACACTATACCAAAGGAGTCAAGCCAACAGACTTATTTCAAGACAACCCCTCTGTTGAACCGGGAATACTTATAACGACCTAAGCAAGCGCATCTTCCTTGAGTTTCACGCCTTCAAACTGCCACCAATGTCAAGCGATCCTAGTAAGCGTACTTTGGGGACGGATAGAAGAGGATCCCTAGCGCAACTATCATCAGCTGAGTTTGTTTCGTAAGTTCTGCTTTCGCTTATTCTACACTCCACTGTCTCCAGTAATACCTCAATCCATTAACCCTTCTGTCTTGCCTCCTAGAATATTGAGAGGTTCTTGTATAGCTTATCTCTAACCTTATCACAGCACATTCATGGATTACCTAAACGACCCCCAGGTTACTGTCACAGTTGAGGACAAGACTTTTGTCCTACCAAAGAAACTTCTCTGTGGTCGCTCTCCATTCTTCGATAGAGCATTCAACAGCGGTTTTCAAGAGGGCATCGAACAAGCCGTGAAACTGGAAGATACCGATGTGTCTACCTTTGAGCATATCATTCGGTGGATGATCATAGGATGTGCTAATTTTCCTGATCCTGAAGCCAACAACGGCGGAGAAGCAGCCAAATACATCAGTCGATATGTCAAGTACTTTGTTCTCGCCGATATTCTTGATCTTGGAGTCGACTTCGAGCCCGATATCTTGAAACTGAAAGAAGTACTAAAAGAGCACCAGGGGAAACTTTCGGCCGAACATATTAGATCAGCAGCCAATCTCCCAAAGTATCACTGTTTACGAGTTCTCTTTGCTCAGGCCTGTGCTCAAGAATACTTGTTGGGATTGCGGTCGAGCACACCCTTCCGATTTCAAGCTGAGATGGACGAGTTGGAAGGATTCGCGTCGGACTTAATCAAAGCTTTTCATTGCGCTGCCAAAGGAAAGGTATGCGGACAGATGATGTGCAAAGAATGTGGTGAAGATACTTTTGTCTCACTTTATGATCTTTTTCCTGTCTTACGTTATGATCTTTTAGAGCCAGATGAGTTGGCTTCCGATGTATGAATAATTATGAATAATTTTGACAAAGGGAACTTTGCAGATCATAGCGGTTGATGGGTTGGACGGAGGAGATACTCGCACTGAAACTGAAACGATGTGTTGGAGGTGAAGATATGTATCCCTAACACAATATAACAATAAAAAGAGAGTTCCTTTTTCTTACAGTAAATTTATTTCTTACCCTGTGAACGAATGATTCTTTCCTTGAACATTTCTCAACAACTCTAGCTTTCGTCCAAGAGCCAGGTTTACACTACCATAGCCGACCTTTTCAAACAACCCCAGACTCTAGGTATCTATGACGCAAGATAATATCAGAAAGCAGACAGAAGGCACATTGAAGGACCGTTCTGTTCTTCCGTTAGTAAATCTGTGAGCACTCAGCCTGACGGCAGGTTGTATCTAAGGTCGTTGGTTTCTTCCCCACTCTACAACAACTAGTTCAACTACCTCGGTATGCCGTTGATGAGACTCGACTTATATCGAGGTAGCTCCTTCTTGCGCTCTCTTGTCTCGTCTCGCCTCAAACTGCTTACACTCATCACGCTATAGGTACTATGGCAAGAACACGGTCTGAAGCGAAAAGGGAAAGGAACCACCTACTCTATCCCCGTCGACTTTCAAAGTATAAAACTCCCCTCGCCTTCCCCATATACACAACTTTTGACCACCAAAAGCGGATCGCAGGGGTGGGAAAGACCTTACTCTTAATCTTAACACTCTCAACCAGCACAGTGTCACCCACAGGCGCTCGCTTAACTTCTAATGGTCACTACATACCGTGAGTGTTATATGTGGTCGGTAGAAGTTCAAGAAGAAAGATAATCGGACAGATTCGACTCGAATGCCTCTGAAGAAAGCCCAAGCCACGAATTTGAGAGGAGCACAGAGTTTGAAACCCCCCTAGAAACAGCCTTGGCTAGTAGATGTGAATTCGAAAGTTATCCAATCTGGTGACAACTTTTCGTCATCCAAGAGTGATGATCTCATTGAATTAAGTTACTATTAGACTCTCCAACGCGTAAGTAGATGAGCAGTCTCCGAGGGCTCCGACTACCGAATTTCACACCCAGCCTGTCATTTCCAGTACTTCTTATCATGATTATTCCATCATCTAATGAATCAATGGACGTCAGCAAAAACGATCCCTAATTCAAGAAAGAAGAACTCTGTTCTCCTTTATGAGGATGACATAGAGCACAGCAGGGTTTGAAGTCTTGTATTCTAAACTTACCAATCTAACAATTTAACAGTTCCTAGTTCGGAGTAAGATTACCTCTGAAGAGTTCCACAGATCCCCCCAGTTATAAGCATCTCCTCAAAAAACAAGAGCTTCCAATCCTTGCTAAAACTCCCCTTCATTGACGTGCCCTGTGTTGTCTTCAGTGCTGATTTACTGGACTCAAGGCGCTGAGAGATGTCGATACTTCTCCTTGTTATTCGAATGAATATATAAGTGTGAAAAGATAAAGGGCTTGATGTCTCTTCTTTTGAACGCTAGCCTAATTGTGAAAGAAGTTCAAGTATGTTCTGAGATCGTAGTATTGCAAGTAACTACAGTTTTTACAATTGTTCAAATAAATAAATGTACATTTTCACATTGCTGATCTCTTTCGATGGTATTGGTTTCCTTTTATTCTAAGCATCTTTTCACTTCCTTTACACTGTTGGTCAGTTTAAGAAGTGACTCTAGTACAGAGCGTAGGCACTATATCCGGAGGAGTAGAGAGGACGACTTACGAAGAGCAAGTTTCGAAGAAATCCACACCAAAAAAGAGGGTATCAAATACAGTACAATACGTACTACTGTGCCACAAACCCCCCCCAAACGCAACAAGTAAAAAACACCGAAGTGATACCCATCACCCAAAAATAGCCACCAACCAACACCTCACCTCACCTCACATCACCTCATCTCCCAAACCCCTGACCACACTCAAATTAACCTTCTTCCTTGATCTCCAACCTCCGCTCATGGAAGAATTCCAGAAGGACTCGTCATCCCTACCGTACGTAATCTCAAACGTTGGTCCCCTGTTAGAACGTGTGAGACCATGTACTGTTAATACATTTCCTGGACATGGTGGACGAAACAGAGGACTTCTTGCAGCTACCGGTATATGGGGTGATGAAATGGATAAGAGAGATAAGGTGTGATTGAACAAGGGGCATGTGAAACGTGATGGGGAGAAGTCAGGTGGGGGTTTCTATGGTTTTGCCTATGTATGGGTAAATATCTCGTCACATCACGAGTTAGTTCCTCGAATTGTATCTACCGGTACTTTTGACTTTTTGCTACTTTAGGAATCGTGGGCTGTGGGGAGGATTTTCACATCATAATCCAGATTTTGTCAGTGGATTTCTTTCGCAGGTGTAAAAGAATGTCGAAGTGAGAGGGGAATTCCCAGTTGGGAAAGAAGTGGATATATCTTCACTCCACAAACTTATTCAAAACACAACCAAACCAACACACAATATATTTTCCTCTTCCCGGGAAATTACCATCCGACACGTATTGAACTCAGCCATCACTCTTCTGCCTTACCTATCATCTCCAACCCTCGGAATAAAGAAAACCCCTTGAAATCAACCCAACTCAACTCAACCCATCCCATCCAGTCCATCCCGTGACACAAACCAGAACATCCACAAATACCGCAGCTGCACCTACCTAAGCGCCAGGAAGTCCCCAAGACTTCTTCAAGCCACATGTATAACCCACTCCCACTTCCAGCTTGGGAACTTATACGTACGGGGTGTCAATACTTCAGCCACAAAAAGGATGGATGGATGGGAGAGGATCTTGTTGTGGTCGATATATTGGAATGTGATATGTGATGTGATATACCCCATTTCGATTCGATATTCCGATTTTGCAACATCGTCATAGTGAGTTATTGGATATGGATACCAGTGGATACAAAATGCGAATGGAAATAAAGGGAAGGAAAAGATATGGATATGAATGTGGAGATAGATGTTATGCATTCTTTTCTTGCACAGTCCGTACTAGTAAGTACCTACTGTAGGTATGAGACAATGTTGCGTTAGTAGCATAGCATTGCATTCCCAAATCCACAATCCACTCACTCATCTGATGCGATCCGATGCGATGCGATGACTCTACTCCGAGATTCCGAATATAAAATGAAAAGAGGAAAGGAAATGGGAATTTGCGAGAAACCCATGGCATGCATCAACCCTTTTCTCAGTCCTACCCCCCTTCCAACCCCCCCCCAAAAAAAGACGAACCCCAAAAAATCCCAAACCAAACAATCCCCTCACCCATCCAAAAACCCGGGCCAGGGGGGAAACCCCACAAAATTCACAATCCAATATCACCAGCCACACATCCCCTGTCCTGTCCCTCTCTCCCTAACTTTCACAGCCACACCACTCACTCCCATCTCCCCTCCCAAGAAGAAAACCTCAGCGCTTAAACCCCCGTCTGAAATCACTTCCCCTCTAACCAATCCCCTTTCTCAACGTCCCATCCAACCTGCACAAAAGTCCTTAAGCGCTGACAGGTGGAAGGGGGTTTATGCATTCATTCACAGCTCCCCTTCATACGCCCATCCAGAGACGAGTCGAGCTAGTTGACATGGGATTGGATGGGATGGGATAGGGATGGGGAGGGGGATCAATGACCCCTCGTTGACGCCGCTTTATGTATGTTTATTGTCCAGTCCAGTCCACTCATCTCATAAGCATTGTGGATAGAGCGAGGAGAGCGAGTAGCGAGTAGAGTAGAGCAAGCTCACCGAGATGCTTGATTGATTGATGAAGCTTAACCACTCCGTACTGCGGTGATGAAGGAAGTGGAGATACACCAGTAGTAAGTGAGTGGATCATTGATACGGAGAATACCTTTCATGCTTTATCCCTCCCATCCCTCCTCTGGATTGGATTGCGAGGACTTGGTTACTGGGAGGTGGATCGAGAGCAGGTGGAGGACACGAGAGAGAGGGGTTACTGTTGCTTGATCTTGGTTCTTGGTACTTTTGTGGAGGTCCTGGAGGAGGATTCCGATGACCGAGTTGAGGAATTCCAAGTCGTCATATTGTCCGTAGTGTCCGTAGTATCCGTAGTATCCGTAGTATCCGTAGTATCCGTATGGTACTAAATATAGAGAGGGGATGGAATTATGGTGAAAAATAAAAAAGTTGTAAGTCCGTACCTACCGCAAACTCCTCGTTACCTAAGATTATACTCGAGTAGAGGGGTAACACCAACACCAAAACCAACAAACACCAACAAGTGCAAAAAAAACCCCCCCAACCAACAAACCCCAACACACCCCTCCCTAAAAAAAAATTAAAAAAATTTATGTACTCGAGTAAACCAACACCAACACCAGGACCGCCTAGACCACATCCCCATCCACACATCTAAGCCATCCAAGCCACTCACCCACTCACCCATCCATCCACACGGGTACCACCAAAACAAACCACAACACAACACAACAAACACAACAACACACACCGCGTCCATCTCCATCGGCGAATCCACAATCCACAAAAACACGACCCCGATCCAGACCCAGACAGACCAACCCGGCCCCAGATCCGGCCTGCTTTTGTTTATTTTGTCAACAAAGACAAGAAAAAAAAAACGAACGGACGGTATGGCGCAATGGGCCTTCCCTCCCTCCCCTCCCCTCCATCCCGTACGTACCTTACCGTATGTAATTATATCATACCATACCATCCCATCTCAAAAGCCCCTCAAAAACACCTTCCCCCTCCCGAAAACTAAAAACTAAAAATTATCCCCTCCCCTCCATCCCGTCCGTCCCTATGTAATTATACGATACGATACCATACCATCCCATCTAAAAAGGCCCCTCAAAAACACCTCAAAAACACCTTCCCCCTCCCCATAACTAAAAAAAAACTAAAAATTACCTCCCATCATCCTATCCCAGGGTTCGAAGGAGTGCAGAAAATACAGAAACGCAAGATGGGGGGATCTAGGTAGGTAGGTAAGTGTAGGTAAGTGTAGGTAGGAAGGAATATGATATACTCGAGTACCTACCAATCCACGAACCTACCAATCGGAAGTATTCCATGACCATTGACATCAACACAAAAAAAAAAAGCTCCGACCAGCCTCCAGTCCAGGCTACGAGGTACCAAGTTCCA